>JBAMJV010007030.1:0-21199 GCA_037951105.1 Echinarachnius parma | reverse complement strand
CTTTAAATTTACCTTTCTTCCCAAATTGCCTCTTCCCACAGCAGCAAATGCACAACCGATAACGTAATAAACAGACGAAACGTGTACTTGCTATGCTTACAATACATGACAATAATTACACGTAAAGTCAATGCATTCCTGAGGGGAAAATGTTGTCGCATTTCACCTAATCCATAGCCAAAATATTACGTCATTTTCTAGCGTTGTGATTGGTTGAGGCTCTCCAGTCGGGCACGACTCCCGTTCTCGATTCAGCATGTCAAATCTGGTCCGATTGGCCCCGATTGGATACCGACTGGTAAAATCGGAGTCGTGAGGCATCGCACACAGAGCCGATCCGACTGAAAACCAGTCGGGTCGGGTCGAGTCGGCTCTGTCTGCGGCGGACTTAACACCTGCAGTCGATAGCATCGCTTTTATTGTTTGCCATAGGTCTAAACGAAAATTCTCCTCTATCGATATATTGCGGTTATTCCGTGTTACATAATGAGACATGATAACATCACATGACTGAGGTCAGCCAATGAATGACTCGTATTTGACCAAGTCAGATAACATATTAAGGAAATAATAAATGATTTTGAGTGTGATAGGGCATGTCTATTTGTACGAACCGTGCAGCTCCGCCAGTACTATTGAACCAGCTACGAAGTAGCGAGTTCAATAGTACTGACGGAGCTGCACGGTGAGTGCAAATAGACTGCCCTCGCACAAAAAATCATTTATTATTTCCTTTATATAACAACTAAACTTTTGACACAGAATAATTATGTTCTTAATCTTACCTTTAAATAATCCCAGGAAAAACGATCCCGTTCCAAGAAGCTCTTTGCACAAAGCCTTTGCCTTCGCGTGTTAGTTTTTGAGACATGGCCTTGAAACTCTGTTGGCTTTCTTGAAAGTTCTCAGCATTGGTATCAATTTCCTTTGCAAGAAAATATTTGTGGATCCCATCCGCTTTCAAATGATCAACATCCTTTAGAGAGTTTAGCCCTACACATTTTGCAAAGCTTCAAGACGATTTACTGCATATTTAGTTAACTTGTTGGTATTTTCAGAGTCACAGTCAAGAAAGTTTTCTAGTTCATCTTCACTTAATAACACAAAATTCGTCGCCATCGTAAAAGTATATTACATACCATGTTCGATCACAATGTACAATAAACAATGTCAATAATATAATCCAGATAAATAATCCAATAAGTATAATAAGTTGCGAGTCAATGTTTTAATCCAGATGAATAATCCAAGTAAAATAAAAACTAGTTCAAAGTGCGAGCTAGAACTAGCACGGTCCTTGTCAGTACACCGGTGAACCTGACGTGTACAACCTTTATGAACATATTTACGACCAGCGCGCGCAGCAGACAGCTTGTGCGCGCTTGTTGTCCAGGCAACTGAGTAAACAAATAGGGTATTCCTCGCAACGCAATAAACAAACAAACAACGATTAAAGCGCGCTTATAAAAATGCAGCGAAGCTCGCTGCATGCATGTTCACACAACGCGCAATGTACGTTTAATAACATGTAGGGTGAACCGCCGGTACCTCACTCCTTTAATTGATGACGTCAGCCGTGCATTAGTCGACTAATGCACGGCTGACGTCAATTACTGAGTGCAGATAGATCATTTTTTCTCAATATCATGTGACCTGAATTCAGCCAATCACAACACGAGAACATTTTAAGGCGTTATATAATTAGGCCTATTTGTATGTTCAAATAATGTATCATATCAAATCTGTTGGTCTATATTATACTACGATTTGTGTCTGTTTCTTCACCACGCATGATGAGACAGTATTATGAGAGTCCAATGAGAAATGATAATACATGTGTTTCAAGAATATGTAATGCTGTAATAGCCTATGTTATAGATTGGTTCTATTGTTTTTTTTATGTTCCTATGCAAGAATTAAATATAATGTATACAGAGCTCAAGTGGCCCAAATATAATGGAACGTGATACTTAAACAGGTCGAACAAAAATCTGGTTTAATTATATGATGAAAACTCCCCCCCCCCCCCCCTAGAATTTTTTTTTAAACGGCTGGGTTTCAAACATTGTCAAATTAACTGAATTGTGGCAGGAAAGTCGTCCCTGTCGCCTGCATGCATATTCAACACTCTTTGTAAATGTGCACTCTCCGGCTAAGTATGTAAATACTACGGTAATCGAAAGAGACGGTTTGTCTTCCATAATTCTCTTGAAAATTGACAAAATGTGAACCCCAACATTGTGTCAGGAAGTTCAATCTTGAACGAAAACTACCAAACCAAAATTGCTGATCTTGGTATCATTTTTCTCGTTAAGATCACATATCAGTCCAGTGACATCAGTCGTTAAAATAATGTGCAAAATTACCATTCCCTACAGTTTGTTATACTTTTAAAGCTCTCTTATGCTTCAATTTTCGCAAACAAAAGTGACAAGATGTACATTGCGCGTTTACAAAATTTAGATATGTATATTGTTGTATATTGAATATATAATCGAATATCTGAAAATAAATGCATTTCACATCATTTCATTTATTTTTTATTTCATATCATTTCATTCCATTTAATCGCATTTCAAATCAATAAACGCAAGTCCAAAAAAGGATTTGTTTACAAGATGTCATTTAAACCAATGCCAAAGCACACGACAAGAACATAAATGGTACAGTTAGTTCTATGACTATAACGGGGCATATTAACTTTATTTTTAAAATTCATGTTGTACCTTATCTTTCCCTTTTTCATTTACAGGATCTCATAATCGTCCAAAAGAACCATGGCTGAACCGCTCCCAAAAAGGTGATTTTGAACAGTGTAACCGCGTGAATTATGCGTGTTTTATATGTCGGCATGATCCGTTATAAGAACGATTCATTCAACCAGATAAAGAGAGTCAACTGGTGAATGTGTAATAATTCTTAATCAAGCTAAGTGTCAACGGCCTGAGTTTGTATAAACAATAACTGCAATGACAGAAAACGAATCTTTCATCAGTCTATAAGACTTCAGCCCTTGTCACATATCACCGGATATCCTTAACGGACGCCCGACAGAGAGCAACAATTTCCATCCGTTTGTCTCCGTTTGTATGCGTTTCTTTCGGCGGTGGCCGTAAACAGGTCTCTCTGGTGACGTATGCACAGGGACATTGAGCAGAAACTGCTATTATCAGTGCGTGTTATGCCGCAAGTTTCGTTATTTTTCAAACTATTTTCTGAGCATTTTGGTGATTGGAACTTATTGCACCAATAGTTCAAAAACTTATATTCGTTGTTTAGTTATTCTTTTGTTCCCTTTTGTGTTTCATTTGTTAAAAAAGGGTGAATCAATCACCTGGTCTGACGAATGAAAGTCATGATTCCTCGACCTGTATAGCTGTACGCTAGTAGCTCCCCGGGAATGGCATATGCACTGCAATACTGTACATGATTAGCACTCACTGCGACGCACCGTTTCACTCCCATATCATAGGCCGGCGGTTACATGTAGAAAAATGGAAGTCGATCGGGCGCCCGGGAACTAATAAAGATCATTTCAAAATCAGGAAAATTGCATGAAATATATACTATCAATGAACATCAGGAGAGAAAAGAAGACGAAAAGTTTAGTGCAGTTTGCTCTGTTTAATTTGTGCTGGATAGCCTGGATTCATTTGACTATACATTTTAATACACAGCATATAATAGGCTATGGTCCCCAGTGTAACCGTGGGTAGAAGTGCAGTATATACCAACGGGCATCAGACCCTATACAGACCGGGGAATCACGACTTTCCTTCGTCAGACTAGGTAGGCCTACCCATTTTTACGAATTCAGACCCAGATAGCAACAACAAGAATAACATACAAAACGTTTATAAGTTATATCTATATTTATCCTATGAGTTCAAAGCATCAACAATGCTCAGAAAACAGTTACAAAAATAACGAAACCTGCGGTATAACACGCACTAAAATATAGCAGTTTCTGCTCTATGTCCCTGTGCATACCCAGGTAGCAAGCCAACGTTGGACCAACGTCGGAAACTTGCAAACTCGTTGGAACCCGTTGGACGTTGGACAATCTCGTTGGATCAACGTTGGACCAACATCGGTAACTCGCAGTGAAAAAGAAGTTGGACAATCTCGTTGGACCAACGTTGGACCAACATCGGTAACTCGCAGTGAAATGTACGTTGGACAATCTCGTTGGACCAACGTTGGATCAACATCGTTAACTCGCAGTGAAATAGACGTTGGACAATTTCGTTGGACTAACGTTGGATCAACATCGGTAACTCGCAGTGAAAAAGACGTTGGACAATCTCGTTGGACCAACGTTGGACCAACGTTGGATTAACATCGGTAACTCGCAGTGAAAAAGACGTTGGACAATCTTGTTGGACCAACATTGGACCAACATCGGTAACTCGCAGTGAAATGGACGTTGGACAATCTTGTTGGACCAACGTTGGATCAACATCGGTAACTCGCAGTGAAAAAGACGTTGGACAATCTCGTTGGACCAACGTTGGACCAACATCGGTAACTCGCAGTGAAAAAGACGTTGGACAATCTCGTTGGACCAACATTGGACCAACATCGGTAACTCGCAGTGAAATGGACGTTGGACAATCTTGTTGGACCAACGTTGGACCAACATCGGTAACTCGCAGTGAAAAAGACGTCGGACAATCTCGTTGGACCAACATCGGTAACTCGCAGTGTAATGGACGTTGGACAATCTTGTTGGACCAACGTTGGACCAACATCGGTAACTCGCAGTGAAAAAGACGTCGGACAATCTTGTTGGACCAACGTTGGACCAACATCGGTAACTCGCAGTGAAATGGACGTTGGACAATCTTGTTGGACCAACGTTGCACCAACATCGGTAACTTGCAGTGAAATAGTCGTTGGACAATCTCGTTGGACCAACGTTAGATCAACATCGGTAACTCGCAGTGAAAAAGACGTTGGACAATCTCGTTGGACCAACGTTGGACCAACATCAGTAACTCGCAGTGAAAAAGATGTTGGACAATCTCGTTAGCCCAACGTTGGACCAACATCGGTAATTCGCAGTGAAATGGACGTTGTACAATCTTGTTGGACCAACGTTGGACCAACATCGGTAACTCGCAGTGAAGAAGACGTTGGACAATCTCGTTGGACCAACGTTGGACCAACATCGGTAACTCGCAGTGAAATGGACGTTGGACAATCTCGTTGGACCAACGGTGGACCAACATCGGTAACTCGCAGTGAAATTGACGTTGGACAATCTCGTCGGAGCAACGCTGGACCAACATCGGTAACTCGCAGTGAAAAAGACGTTGGACAATCTTGTTGGACCAACGTTGGATCAACATCGGTACCTCGCAGTGAAAAAGACGTTGGACAATCTCGTTGGACCAACGTTGGATCAACATCGGTAATTCGCAGTGAAAAAGACGTTGGACAATCTCGTTAGACCAACAGTAATGAGCGGACTCAAGTAGAATTACAATCATAAATAGAAGTGCGCCATCCCCGGTGAATTACCATATAGGATCGATATGTATATTATCGGGTGTCAAGAGACCATGTATGAGCTAGTTGGGCCATCGATCTACAAGCAGTTAATAAAGTAAGCTTTCAACTATACTCGTGTGCCTACTTGTATTATATTACAACATGGTGTCTGAAGTGAAAGTGACTGTATGTCTGATTCGATTCGCCATGACCTGTGTTGTAGAAATGCTAATTTGAATCCATTTTGGGAGGCGAGCTTCACGGTTGATGTGTGACCGGATATACCATCCAGAAAACGCTTTATTGAGAACTGTACTGTTCGTTATCAACGGTGCATAGCTAGTAGGAAGAAAGAGCGCAAAGGCAGAAGCGATACTATGATCAGGGTGCCAAGTCGCTGCCGGTGTTGAAGTCTGGAGAACGTGTGTACTACCAAGTAGGAAAAGAATGGAAACCTGGCGTAGTGACAACTCAAGATTCAACGCCCCGCTCGTACCACATCCAGAGTGAGAAAGGTGGGCGGTATCGCCGGAACAGACATCATCTAAAGAAGCGTCGCGCACCTGAATTAGGTAACATCCATGTTCCAGTAAACGAGGAAACGGAGTTCCCAGAAGCGTGCTGGAGTGAGGTGAAGCCGCCCTCGCAAGAACGTGACAGGCGCTACCCACTTCGACGTCTACTCTCAGACCCCCGGATAGATTAGATTTGTGATAGAGATGAATACCATTTAGGGCAGAATAATCCCTTGGTATCATCTATAGGCGTTGGGTAGTCCACCCTGGCACTAGCACGTTAAACCATTTTGCATAAGGTAAATGTCGGTCTTACAATAGGGGATGACAACCGTACGAAAGGGGCAGAATAATCCCCTGGTTCCATCTTCTGGGTGTCGGGTAGTCTACCCTGACACTCAAGTTTGTAATTTACCAGTATTTATTATTGTTATGCCAGAGTTACACATGGCATTTCGCCTACTTGTATTATATTACAACACCATGCGATGGATCAACATCGGTAACTCAAAGTGAAATGGAGGTTGGACAATCTCGTTAGAGCAACGTTGGATCGACATCGGTAACCCACAGTGAAACGTTCGTTATTCCAACGAGAATCCAACATTTCACATCTGTTGTTCACTACATGTAGCTGTTATGTTAGAAAAGGTAATTTTTTTACTCGTAGCACAGGTGGTCAAAACCCCCTTGCATAATAAAAGGATTTAAAATTAGCTGCTGAAAGCAGGATGTATGCCATCGTTGGATCAACGTTGGTTCAACGTTGGATGAACGTTGGTTATTATTCATGAATATTCATGAGTGGTTATCATTGACTGCAAAAAGCATTAATAATCATGTTATTTGATTGTTCAGAATGAATCCAATGTTATTATTTACTCATTATTTGAAATATATGTAAGTTATTTATCTACAAAAACATTCTAAAGGTTTGTTTCCATGATGTATTTGTGTAAATTCTTAAAACTTTATCCAAACATTCAACTTTATCGAAATACCAACCATCAAACAAATATTAACACAGAAGCTAGGTTATATAAAGCTGAGTGGATGATGTAGATGTAGTGAGTGTAGGAATAGGAATAGGACTATATGGATAGGGATAGGAATAGGACTAGGAATAGGGTTAGGGTTAGGTTAGTCTTAGGTAAAGGGAAAGCTAGGATAGGATGTTCTAGATATCACCAATAGGCGTGTCATATGAATATTAATTAATTTTTTTTAGTACGGTGAGACGTTGGTCCAATGTTGGACCAACGTTGGACCAACGTTGGATCAACGTTGGACCAACGTTGGAGAAATGTTGGTGAATTACGCTGGACCAACGTTGGATGCTTGTTGGAGACATGTTGGAGACATATTGGATGCTTGTTGGACACATGTTGCTTTGACGTTGGATCAACGTTTGCGTACGCCCAATCAACGCTGCTCCAACAAAATACCAACCTTGGATTAACGTTGGAAAAGCGTTGGTCCAATGTTGGCTGCTTGTTGGATGCATGTTGGAGACATATTGGATGCTTGTTGGACACATGTTGCTTTGACGTTGGATCAACGTTTGCGTACGCCCAATCAACGCTGCTCCAACAAAATACCAACCTTGGATTAACGTTGGAAAAGCGTTGGTCCAACGTTGACAAATAACAACTTTTCAACGATGGACCAACGTTGATCCAACGTTGGCATTTCGTTTTCGGCAACGTTGGAGCAACGTTGATTGGGCGTACGCAACCATCGTTGGTCCAACGTTGCCGGACAACGTTGGACCAACGTTGCCGAAAAAATTGGACAACGTTGGTCCAACGTTGGACCAACGTTGGCTTGCTACCTGGGTAGCACGTTAAACCATTTTGCATAAGGTAAATGTCGGTCTTACATAGGGGATGACAACCGTACAAAAGGGGCAGAATAATCCCCTGGTTCCATCTTCTGGGTGTCGGGTAGTCTACCCTGACACTCAAGTTTGTAATTTACCAGTATTTATTATTGTTATGCCAGAGTTACACATGGCATTTCGCCTACTTGTATTATATTACAACACCAACGATGGATCAACATCGGTAACTCAAAGTGAAATGGAGGTTGGACAATCTCGTTAGAGCAACGTTGGATCGACATCGGTAACCCACAGTGAAACGTTCGTTAATCCAACGAGAATCCAACATTTCACATCTGTTGTTCACTACATGTAGCTGTTATGTTAGAAAAGGTAATTTTTTTACTCGTAGCACAGGTGGTCAAAACCCCCTTGCATAATAAAAGGATTTAAAATTAGCTGCTGAAAGCAGGATGTATGCCATCGTTGGATCAACGTTGGTTCAACGTTGGATGAACGTTGGTTATTATTCATGAATATTCATGAGTGGTTATCATTGACTGCAAAAAGCATTAATAATCATGTTATTTGATTGTTCAGAATGAATCCAATGTTATTATTTACTCATTATTTGAAATATATGTAAGTTATTTATCTACAAAAACATTCTAAAGGTTTGTTTCCATGATGTATTTGTGTAAATTCTTAAAACTTTATCCAAACATTCAACTTTATCGAAATACCAACCATCAAACAAATATTAACACAGAAGCTAGGTTATATAAAGCTGAGTGGATGATGTAGATGTAGTGAGTGTAGGAATAGGAATAGGACTATATGGATAGGAATAGGACTAGGAATAGGGTTAGGGTTAGTCTTAGGTAAAGGGAAAGCTAGGATAGGATGTTCTAGATATCACCAATAGGCGTGTCATATGAATATTAATTTAATTTTTTTAGTACGGTGAGACGTTGGTCCAATGTTGGACCAACGTTGGACCAACGTTGGATCAACGTTGGACCAACGTTGGAGAAATGTTGGTGAATTACGCTGGACCAACGTTGGATGCTTGTTGGAGACATGTTGGATGCTTGTTGGAGACATGTTGGATGCTTGTTGGATGAGTGTTGGAGACATGTTGGATGCTTGTTGGAAATATGGTGGATGCTTGTTGGACACATGTTGCTTTGACGTTGGATCAACGTTTGCGTACGCCCAACCAACGCTGCTCCAACGTTGGCGAATACAAAATACCAACCTTGGATCAACGTTGGAAAAGCGTTGGTCCAACGTTGACAAATGACAACTTTCCAACGATGGACCAACGTTGATCCAACGTTGGTATTTTGTTTTCGCCAACGTTGGAGCAGCGTTGTTTGGGCGTACGCAAGCAACGTTGGTCCAACGTTGCCGGACAACGTTGGACCAACGTTGCCGAAAAAATTGGACAACGTTGGTCCAACGTTGGACCAACGTTGGCTTGCTACCTGGGTACGTCACCAGAAAGACATGTTTACGGCCACCGCCGAGTCGCTCGACTCGGGGGTGTCCGTATACATTTTTCGAAGCCGAGACCAAGTACCTTCACAATTTCGAGACCGAGACCAAGACCATTGGTTGAGAATCCTCTCAGCGGGGGGGGGGGGGGGGGGGGGGGAGTATTCGTGGAAAATTTTCGAAGCCGAGACGAAGAAGTTTCAACATTTTCGAGGCCGAGACCGGGATTCTTCACAAATTTTCGAGGCCCAGACCTGGTTAATGATGGTGGAGACCGCTTAAAAGTGGTCTCGAAACCGGCTAAAATTAGAAAATGGGGGGGGGGAGGGGGGGGGGGGGGTTCAACCCCCCCCCCCCCCCACAAACAGCAATTTTTGGGTCAAGGGGGGGGGGGGGGTTGAACCCCTATGGTTTCAACCATTTTTCATACAAAATCATGAATGAGATGTTTTGTTGAAATAATGATTAAATAGAGAGACCATCAACAATTATTATAAAACATCTTTTAAAGGTGCATGACAGTAGTGGGAAACGCCCCACCCCCTAAAAATGAAATGTACGCTCTTATTACCAACTATGTGAAATAATATAGTTTTACTAATATGGGATTATACAAATTTAGCCAAGAAACCGCCTACTAATTGATATATTTGCAAAATTATAAATTAATCTGTTGCGGATAGATATCGCCAACGCGGAATCGCGCATACGCTACGTGCAATTTGACCACGTGCGTTCGCTATACGGGCTTGTCCCCAGATTGCCGATATCTCCAGTCCAGCACTAGCTGCGCGGACAGGTGCGAACGGGCGGTGGATTTATACATTTCACGGGCGGCGGGTATTGGATTTCTTTCGATATTTCTGCATTTAACGCATCGTTAGGTTCGGATTTTACCACACAAGCCCTTTTTAGATACTTATTCAGCAATATTGGGGTGATTAATTATAAATGTTTTCTCTTTCCCAAAACTGTTATTCATCTTTAAAATTGTTTGAAAAAGTGTAAGCATTTTTTGAATTTTTCAAAAAATCATCAAATTATATATCTGGGCCCCAGATTTATTTCGTTCGGATATATTTATTGATATTTTAGCCGTTTCTGATCCGATTTTGATCAAGTAAAGTTTATTCTGCGATCAAAATTGTATGCTCTTTCAAAGTTTACACTCAGTTTTTCATTGCCTCACAAAATTATTATTTCGTGCAGCGGCCTCTATAACAAAACTGAACTACCACTTTAAACTTAGAAAGGGATACCTGGAATGAGCCCCAAATATGAGACCGAGTGTTTTTTTTTTTATACCATTTAATATTTTTCTTTAGCTTTCATTTATTTGTTTATAATAAAAGAAAAGAAAAACAAATACATTTGTGTGAGAGTTGAAGGGATTTAGTAACTACTGACGAATTTGAAAAAAATTGTATTTTTGTGATCTGATGTCCACTGGTAAATGAGTGTCATATACTACCGAGTAATGAGCGAAATGCAAAGCCATGTTCACTAACAAATTATATTTACATAATTTGTTTAAATAAAGCCAAACATTATCTTAATTGTTTTGTTACCACGGTAACAGTATGTACACGACGGGCACAAATTTTAACCTAAAATACTTAGGTGATTCTCATTTTTCGTTAAAGGGATAGTTGAGTATTGGTCAAACTTAACTTGAGTAACAAAAACCTGCACCATTACGGTACAAACTAATACCTAGTTATAACTCCACCATGCTCGAAAAGTATACACAATTACAAACGACAAAGTAAAACCCCTGTTATCATTCAAAAAGAGCCGTTACAACTCAAGAGTCAAATTATAACTCGAACTAAACGCGAAGCGCTAGCGTTCTAGGTCCTCTTGATATGGGACTGAAAATTAATATTGTATGTGCACGCTAATTGTGCTTAAAATTATACATATGATACGGTACTTACCACCCATTCATACTCCAATATGTGATCCAACCATCGGATGGATTAAAATAATGATTTTGTTCCCCTATTCCGCTAAAAATCAGTGATTTATGCGTGTCAAGGGTTTGTGGTTTTAAGCTATACACAAAAAATAAGGCAACTATAAAATAGTATATAAAGTTATAAAATGACACAATTTAATATTTAATTTCAAACTTCCAACAGTAAGTATCAATTAAAATGCATATATATCAAGAATCATAAAACAAATAAATTAGGCATATATAAATCTCTAATTAAAGTAAAAACTATGCGTGTAGCCACTAATATTCACTATTAATTCAATTACATTGCCATATATATACCCCAAAAAGGAGAAATGCTAAAATACCATAAAACCTTTGCGTGGTGCAATATTTAATAAGTAAGTAAAGGTAATGTATAATATAATTACGTACAAAACCCACTTGTTATACGCGTAATAAGAAACAAAAAAGAAACAAAAACAAAAAGAAAACTAAGGACAAAACAAAAATAGATAAATAAGTAATACAAAAAAAAAATAATAATAAATAAAAGAAATACTTAGATGGCCATATAGCTATGAAGCCTAACAAAAGTCCCGCGGTCTATGTTTGAAGATGATCTGCTGATTATGCGAATGTTTACATGCTGACTGATAAGATAATGATGAGGTGGTTGCCGCCACGTCCCAGACGTGGCTCCTGACGTTGTTTCTGTGCGCTGATTTGCTGACAATCGATCGCGTGATGTGTGCATTGATGGTGGCCGATCCTGATCGATCACAAGTAGTACTCTGTCGTAAGCCGACACCACTGCCGAGGCCGGCGGGAGTTCTAAAGGCTGGCTCCCCTAACTCCGGCGGAAAATGGTGGCCCGGATACGGCTATAATATGTAAACAAATCACCAAAAGTTCCCCAGTAATTCACATAAAATATTATTTCAAACATATATATATAAAGGCATTGAATTAATAATTCAGGGTCAAATCGAAAGAGAAACACAAACAAACTGTCTCACTTAATTAAATAAAACTTATTCACACGTTCTTAACCCGTTAATTACATATTTATTAAAACAATACAAAAATAGAAAGACTTCCTTAGAATTAATTTATATACATTTCAATTATCAATCCAATATAGGAAATTCCATCTAACCATAAAATTGCACCATTTAATCTTTGTAAGGCAAGCGTGAGTTTAATATCGTTCTCCATGTTACTATCGATATAGTCATTTCAATCGAATAATTCAAACTAGTATCGATAGTGAGATATACGTATCGATATATAACAATAAAACACTGCACTTTCAACCTATCTACAACAACCATTAATACAACACAAAAAGAGAAACATTTCACATGTCAAAACAAAATCATATTACACATTTTGCCCAACCCTATTCTTCACCCCCCTTAATCAACTATGATCCAAAACGCTGTCCCAATTTTGGTTCCTAACTTTTAATAACCAGAATGAAAAGAGCAAATATAAATAATATAAATGTAACACCTCAATTAATTACATTTAAAATATAAATTAATCACATCAAAAAATACCAAACACACACATACATAAACGTTCGTATGTACTTACTACTATATCCTGTATCCGGGTAAGAGCGAGGAAGGTGCCAACGAGGATCTCTCTGCTGGTTATCGCCTTGAAATGCTGAATATTTATTTACTAAAATTCTAGACCTCACTGTCATATTAGCTCCATTAAATATTCCAACTGCATTTACAATACCAGGCAAAATAATAATTTTCACTCGTAAACCCGACACCTGCTCTCCGTTCCAACTCAAAATCGTATCTGCCTAATTTTCTCTCTACCCAGCTTTTAATTGATTCTCCAAAACCGCGCCCCGGGTCACATGTGTTTTTCACCGCCAAATCTGTTTTAAATCACGTCGCCCTCTCTCGACTGTGTCCCAAATAAATCGTCTTATTTATTTTTCTTTTGTGACAATGCGCCTCCTCGACTTCGCTCCGTGTGTTAGCGTGACTCCGAACATATTTCGATGTTCGCGATGGCCGCCGATGCGAACGGCGAACGGCGCTATATCAGTCGCGCTTACACACGGAGAGAAGTCGAGGAGGCGCATAAATCACTGATTTTTAGCGGAATGGAGGAAAAAATAATAATTTTAATCCACCCGATAGTTGGATCACATATTGGAGAGTGAATCGGTGGTAAGTACCGTATCATATGTAGTTTTAAGCACAAGTAGCGTGCACAAACAATATTAATTTTCAGTCCCGTTTTAGGAGGACATAGAACGCCAGCGCTTCGCGCTGGCGTTCTCTTGAGTTGGTGTCAAAAGTGATACCCGGAAGTCAATCATTTTTATATAATATTTTGAAAGCAAATTTCACAACAATTAGAGCATTTGAATGGGAATTATTATTATTTTCCATTTTTTTTCCGATGATCTTTCATATGGAATTGAAATCAACCAAATCCGTTACAAATAATCTTTTTTTTTTTTGGGGGGGGGGGCACTTCGGAAAATACCAATACTCGACGCTCCCTTTAAGGGATAGTATATTGTTTTATTGATAAAAAGGGCGTTTCCAGAAACACAACCGGTTAATAAACACTATTTGCACATTATGATAATTGTGTTAGAATTTACTTATTATGCAATATCAAATGAATTCCATCGTTTCATTTCAGGAAGAAAACTGAGTCAGGACAGCCTCTCATCAGGGTTTCAGAGGAAGAGATCTTAGCTCTCGCCCGAGACATACCGCACGACCAGTTCCTAGACATCGGCAAGAGGCTGGGATTCCATCTGCAGGAACTTGAGAACTGGAAGCAGCATGATTACAACCATGACTTCAAGGGAGCCTGCGAACATATGGTGATGGCGTGGAGAAACAGAGAGGAGTGCGCCACCAAGGAGAGGCTCCTAACCCTCATCGCAGGATCGACTCCAGGGAAATCATTGACGTCCCCAGAAGGTATATATTTGACCATTGCTTATAATGATGCCCTCAACATTGCAAAATCATTCAGTATAAAGGTGAATGTGAGTTGTGACTAGAACACCATTTGATGCTCTTCTCGCTATGTTGACATTACATTACGATTCAATTTAATTTTGATTTGAAGTTACAAACACCACAAGTGATTATTTTGGAGGTAACAACTTGTGTTATACCTATAAAGTCTATAATGTCTAATTATGTACGGCTATGTAAAAGTGTTGGCACCTGAAAAATATCAAGATATTAAAAAATGTTATGATTTTGTACGTAATTGTTTTCTCGAGCTAGTTAATTTGAATTTTCGCTCATAATAACCTAAATGCGTTTGTCATACAGTTAAACAAGTAACCTAATGTATGACTTTCCCATACCATTGTAACACATGTATGAAGCGCTCAATTTCCAAATAATCTCTTATTATAAGTATTCTCCCTCTATAAATACGAATTATCGTCTAATGTTGAACTTAATGACTACGATAGTATATATTAACATCTTTCTAAAACTTACTTAATTTCGTCATCAGTTTTGATAGTACTTGTATATTCATTGCCCAATCTTTATAGATGTATGCTATGATAAATGGCTTTTAAACTTTTAACGGGATGTAAAAAACAGTAAAAAAAAGTATCAAGTACTAATTTAGACGACACTTTATTGTCCTTATTGTATTGTTGTCAACAACCCCACGCCCAACCTCCGTAGCTATGGACATTGTATCTGAGCATAACGAGTTAATGTAGAGGACACATCTTTGCCTTTTGTTTCTTTGCAGACTTCATGTCAAAGCGCTTTTCTGCTAATCTGACGGTTCGGGAGTGTCAGCAAAGGCTGGTTGATCACTACACAAGAACAGCTCGAATACAACTACAGCCCGGTAATGCAAGGAAGACAACTGACTTTGAAGATTTGCATACCAAAATAAGTATGCACAAGAAACAGTGGACAGACAGAGGTCAGTGTATTTCGAAAGAGGACTTGGTGGGATCCATTGACGATATATTTGAAACAGAAGTTGATGGAAAATGTCCTCCTCGCATCGCTCTTTTAGGCGCACCTGGTTTAGGTAAAACCACCTCTCTGGCCAAGCTCGCACATGACTGGGCGGTCAATGAAGATTCACCGCTGAGACATCGGTTTACTCTCTTGTTCTGGTTGAAATTCCGGGAGATGAAGAGGGATTGTTCACTTGGAGAAGCAATCAGAACCAAGCTGTTGCAACGGTTCAAGGGCGTCACCAAAGAAGAAATTGAAAGCTTCATTAGCAACAATGGAGAGCGGTGCTGCGTCTTACTGGATGGCTACGATGAGTTCGGTCGTACCATTCATTCTCCTGACTCCCCAACGTCTCTCATAGACATGCTGCTAAATCAACAATTCCCCGACTGCCGTGTCCTTGTGTCAACTCGTCCTAATCTGGCAAGCCATTTCGAAACGGATGAACTATCAAAGGTGTACACCGTTATGGAGCTAGAGGAGTTCGGGGAAGAAGAGAGAAAACAATATATTGGCAAATTCTTCATTGCCGATCCCCCAAAAGGACGTCGTCTGTTGGAATATATCAAAACTCAGTACAACCTGATTTCTTTGATAAGAATTCCGTTCTTCTGCATGGTACTGTGCACCCTCTGGGGAGGTGAGCGCTTGGTAAATGTTGAAACGGTTAGCAACATGATGGAATGCTTCCTAGAGTATCTAGCAGCACATGACATAGCAAAGAAAAGCTCTCTGACGAGTGTCAATAACTACTCAACGAAACATCTTAGAACCGTAATGACAGCCATCGGGAAAGTCGCGTATGAAACGTTGTTAGAAGACAGTAATCAGTTGATTATCAACAAGGAAGAATTCGATGGATGCCTACAAGAGTTCCGCATTAGTGTCCATTTAGGTCTGCTGCATACATTTGATAAAGATTCAGACAAACCCTTAGCACCTAACATAACTTGCTGTGAGTTTTACCACAAGTTGGCGCAGGAGCATTGTGCCGGGGTCTATCTTGCAACTCTCACACATCATGCGTTAGAAGAAAAGCTTAGTCTAATCAACAGCAGTGAAAGGGTCGATGAATTTGAACACGTACTACGGTTCGCAGCAGAGTCAGCACCACTTTCATATGAACCTTTCATCAGTCGTATTACAAGAACTAAACCAACCATTTTTACGAGTAACTTGCACACCCTTGTGTTGGACATCGTTGGCATTTCTGCTACACGTGGTTTATATGAACAGTGCCACTCTAACCCGAGTTACCCCGCCGTTGTAAGACACCAACTTCTGCAACCGTTCTTTAGTGACCGTATCTATATCACACGAGCCAGTAAGAGTACGATCGTCGGTATCGAAAAACTGCAGAGCGACGTTAAAAACAGGGTGAGGTGGTAAGACTTGTATACATTACGGGTTAACAGTGGCGCCGAATATTAATTGCAGACAAATTTGTATTTTTGTATATAATTATTTGTTTATTGTTTTAAGTTTTTGTATTAATTTATTTACTCATTTTATTTATTTTTGTCAGGCCCAAAACAAAAGCAAACTCCAAATTGCTACCATTACCTTTTCACCTCCCTTAACACGTCCGACCCCTATGTTGATTTTATATAGGCATAACTATTCTGGCCATGTTGATTTACTAAACAAGATGTTGCATACCTTTTTTATTATTGACATTTCGAATACATACGGTGTGATTTCTACGATCATACTTATGTGGCAGGTTTGTATACAATATAGTAGACTATCATCGTCGGCAGGGGCATAGCGTTTACTTTCTTCTTTCTTTTGGGGGGGGGGGGGGGGGTGGGGGTATTTTATATAATTTCTTTTTTGTTACCGTTTTCCTTTTATATTTGGTCGAATTGTTGGGAGGCTATATCGTTCTCCATGTAATCACTTCTATCAACGTAAAGTTCATAATTTGACTAAATTTGTCTAAATTGACCAGGGATTGATAGCCGTATACCTATAATATACACACAAACATCTTCCCTCTTTTCTACTCTGATAGATATCGGTTTGTAATGTCTGTAACTTTTGTGTAGATACAAATAACATGTAGGCACTTGCGAGGCATGTTGATTTAATGTAGTGACATTACATTTAAAATAGACACACCATCGTGTTGTCGTTTAAAAGCTCTTATAAGGGTAACCAATGATACAAAAGGTATACCAATGGAAATGAAAGTTTATTATAATCCATTTGTTTTGTGCTCTTTGTTCTGTCTGAAATTCGCCTTTTTTTTAAAAGTACAAAACGAACTAAACTGGGCTCCAAAAGAAACATCACTTTTTCAGAGCGACGCTCACTAAAATCCATAGCATCAAATTGAGTCATAGTTAGACACTGATAAGCTATCATTCTCCTTATGAAGCATATTTGAAAAATTAAAAGTTTGCTTTTGCCAAAAAAGAGAAAAATGCGATGGAATCACTACAGGTCACTTTTCAAAAATCACCGAAACTGCTCGCTGCTAACCTCCACGAAAGGCGGTCTATTCAGAACTTTCAATAGCTGTTCATTCAACTTCAAAGCGGGTTATGTGACCACTAGACTGGCTATTGTCCGTACCGAGCTCTGTGCCCGGAAGGCGAGCAGTTTCTGTGATTTTTGAAAAATGACCTCTTGCGATTTCACCTTATTTTATTCGTTGTTGACTAAAGCAAACATACTTTTTTTTTGTATGAGCTTGCTAAAGAGTAGTATAGCTAATCTATGACCAATTATGATTAATTTTTATGCTTTGGATTTTAATGTGTGTCGCTCTGTAGAAGTGATAAGTTTCTTTTGGAGCCCAGTTTACATCATAGGTAACTCCTAATGCTATGTCTAAGTCCGGCGAGGGGGGGGGGGGGGGGGGGGGGGGAAATGGCGCACCCGCGTCCTTCACGAAAAGTACTTAACCCTATCAAGCCCAAGGGGGGGGGGGGGGCTGAATAAGCCCCCCCCCCCTTCCCCACCATATATCAATCACCGCTTCTACAGTTCTTGTTCGATTTTCACAAAATGTGGTGACTTCTCCTTAAATATTATTGCGAACATGTTGGTATACAATTTAGATGGATTAGCGAATTGTCGTTGCCATGGTAACCGTAAACTAAAGAGCATGTTTTTATTTTTTTGACAATTTTTGTTCTCTTAGTAAACAACTGAAGTTCATGTTTTTTCCATCAAATTTCATAACAACTATTATTTACAGGTATTCATGAACTGAAAATAATTTCCCTGACTGTTATTTTCTCGTTTGTTTTGAAAGACAAAATAGCGCAAAACAATGACAATAATAAGAATTATAACAAAGCATCTACACACATTTAGAAATGACAAACCTTACTTTGGATCAGGTTAACAGGGTCAGGCGCGCCGGAAGCAGTTTTGGATCGGGGGGTGGGGGGCAAAACCCCAAGGGGGCTCACAATTTGTCTGTGTAGGGGCTTATGCCCAACCACACTCTGGGTTGCCAACTTTGAGCCAGATGTGAGAGTGAGAAATTGCGTGTGAGCGAAGCCGCGACCAAGCGGGGGGAGGGGGTGTCCCCCCTCCCACGTTAGGGAGCTTTTGCTTTTTTTGACTTGAAATTGGCCCAACCACACTCTGGGTTGCCAACTTTGAGCCAGATGTGAGAGTGAGAAATTGCGTGGGAGCGAAGCGACCGAGCGGGGGGAGGGTGTGGGAGGGGGGTGTCCCCCCTCCCACGGTAGGGAGCTTTTGCATTTTTGGACTTAAAATTGTGCAATCTGGTGCATACCTAGATAGGAAATTCGGCTGTATTTGGGAAAGCGTGATATGATTTGATTGACCATGTTGACCAGAAAGTTTTAATATATTTTTCACGTAGAAAACAAATAATTAACAGACTAATAAATATGTACCCCAAAACACACACATACAAACATAAACCAATGCAACATTATGTATGATCCAACAACACACAGCCAATAATGAGTCCCGAGGGTGCAAAGCGCCTGAGGGCTGGGGCAGGGAGGGAGGGGGAGGGTTTGGGAGGGGTATCCCCCTCCAACGGTAAGAAAGATTTTGCATTTATGGACTTGAAATTGTGCAATCTGGTGCATACCTAGATAGGAAATTAGGGCTTAAGATTAACTGTATCTGGGTAAGCGTTTAATATATTTTTCACGAAGAAATTAAATAATTGACGCACTAATAAATATGCACCCAAAGTCACACATAAATATTGAATTTAGTGTCCTAAACAGTTCCAACATAAACCATATGGCGCATGTATAATCTAACAACATGGCTCACAGCCAATAATGAATCTCGAGGGAGCGAAGCGACCGAGGGCTTGGGCAGAGCCAGAGGGGGAGGGTTTGGGAATGGTATCCCCCTCCCACGGGGGAAGATTTTGCATTTATATACTTGAAATGACGCAATTTGGTGCACTTAATGCCATACCTGTGAAGGAAATTTAGAATCCGAGTTAAACAAAAAAAGAATAAAATGTCTATGCTCTCATCAGATGCTCTCAACAAACTGAGATAATCTGTTCGCGCGCGAAGCGCGCAGCAAAAATTGAAAAATGGATGTATAAACTAGTTTTTGAACGTTACCTCATACATTTGATTTTGTCTTTCCCACTCTTTTTTATTTTTTGGGAGGGGGCAAAATTCCGTTTTGCCCCCCCCCCCCCCCCACTTTTTGGATTGGGGGGGGGGGGGGCGGCCGCCCCCCCTACTTCCGGCGCCTATGAACAGGGTAACAATTGAAGAATTGCACGTATACACATTATCGTACTGTAATGCGTTTGCTAACTCGTCTGAAGGTAATCTCCATAATGACTTTATGGATATAATGACCCCTAAATCCAATCAAATACATGTACCACAGAAATGTAATGATCCTTTTTCCAGAATATGTCTTGAATAATTATGCTAAAATAATTAAATTGCCTACATAAATCAGTTTATCTGGCGAAAACAGCTCAGTAATGTTGGGGTTAACCCTAATAAGGCCGGGGGGGTGGGGGGCATAATGCCCCCCCCCCCCCCCCTCCGCGATTTTTTTTTATTGCTCAAAAACGCAGTAAGATGACGCGCCGCTGCTTGGTGACTTTTTTCTTTTGGGTCTTGCGCATATTTTAAAACAAAAATTTTGAAAATCGGACATACCGTTACGAAGTCACGTGACCTTTTGTCTATGCATGTCAGCCCGAAAATCGCTCAATTTCGTGATTTGTGTACAAAACATATGGAAATATCAGTTTTCGTAAAAAGAGGTATATCATTGGTTATTTGGTCTTGTTTAAATTTCATATGTTTGTTTTGGGGTTCAAAATAGTTGAATTATAGTTAGAAATAAAATAAACAACAAAAACAATACAATACATAAGTTAAAAAAACAAAAAAATACATAAGAAATTATAAAAACAATAGCAAACATAAGGAAGAACCTGGCTCGTATTATTATTCTAAATGCTCTAAAGAATATATGTAGTGAAAATCAATGTTTAATTACGAAGAATATATGATTTATGGGTAAAAATATGAATTGTATGACCTTATTTGCATAAATTAACATAAATATGCAAATTAATGAATTTTTCAAAAAATTAAAATTACCATTGTATTCTATACACTTCACTCATCATGCGTGCAAATTTTCAAGGCGATCGGCCGCTCCGCGGCCGAGATCTTAGGGGGGGGAAGGCCATAATGGCCCCCCCCCCCCCCCCGGCAAGCTGAAGACCTCAAATAGCCCGGCCTTATTAGGGTTAAAGGACCTAAAGAATACAACGTACTTTGACACTTATTCCATAGTTGATGACTTGAAACATAGGTCTGCCGGAAAAAAAAATCCATGAAAATGAACACAGTAGTGATTTAAGACTAGTTTTCTGATGCCAAATCTCACTTAGCAGCCAGTTTACGCCCCACCCACATTTAGGGTCCGGAATCGACAGCGTGATCGATATGTGGTT
>JBAMJV010007029.1:30000-35220 GCA_037951105.1 Echinarachnius parma | reverse complement strand
TTCATGATCTTTAATGTTTAGGTTGATTCCTGATAATACGCGAGGTCACTTGCTTTGATAAAATCCATCCTGTGTTCAACTAGATGGGAGGAAGGTTTTCTTCGATTATGTGGTTGTTTCGTGCCCGAATTTTGTCCATGTTCAAAACTCTCCGGGATGATTGTTGTCTGTGTGCAGTGGCGTGGCGTAGCGTGGTCGGAATGATTAGGCAGGGCACGCACATTATTAGTGGACACACCTAATGGTTCCACCCTTGTTTTTCAACGTTGCCTCCCCCCCCCCCCCCCCCCCCCCCACCTCATCTCCCCATTACTATACCCCATCGTGTGTGTGTGTGTGTGTGTGTGTGTGTGTGTGTGTGTGTGTGTGTGTGTGTGTGTGTGTGTGTGTGTGTGTGTGTGTGTGTGTGTGTGTGTGTGTGTGTGTGTGTGTGTGTGTGCGTGTGTGTGTGTGTGTGTGCGTGCGTAGTATGTTTGTGTGCGTGTGGTTGTGATGATTATGATAATGATTCTATGCCTAGAATTTTTAAAAAAGGGGATGAAATAATAATGGTTTTATAGAGCGCCGCACTTTTTTCTTTCGTTTCATGTGCGAACAACTAAACAATGAAAACTTTGTTGTAAATAAAACAAAAAATATCATTCCTATTCATAACATTAATGTTCATTAATTTTGTCAGGGGGCGACAATTATTCTCAATACATGGAAAGACCCAGCTTTCAATAAAATCAGAGTTCTGAAGCAAGGTTTTCTCCGCACAAAACTAGTGATTTGGGTATTGCATTTTACATGGACCACAACCCGATATATATCGAAACCAACTATATATTCGGCTTCTCATATCTATTCTTCTCTATAGTATAGTAAGCCACTCTGTCTAAAATAAAAGGCTATAAGATGGATTATCATAGTCCTACTGATATATTTCATAATGTCAATCCAGGTCTGGCTACATCGATTTAAATTTTTCAGGAACCAACTTTTTCAATTTCCCAATTTTAGTGCTTTGCCCCATCATGGGTGGTGGGGGTCGATGTACCCGCTGGAAAGTGCATCATTCGTGTGACTCTTCACAAATTCGATTTTTCAAACCGGAATCAGAGCACTCGTGTATGATCGATTGGTTTATCTCATTAGCCAAGGCCCATTAAAAGTAAAAGTTCATTGATCGTTTTAATTGAAACCCACGCTTAACATCTGTCACTTTCGTAATTTTCGATGATAGATGTCGACCGGTAGCCGACAATTATAAGGGAACGTTAAAGGGATCTATTAACGTTGTAAAAATCCACAAAACTTAATTGAATATAACTGTAGTGATTTTGTCATATTTCGTTGTATTCGAATTGCCAATATGTGCATGAAACAGGTTTCGTTTTTTTTTCGAACTTCACTGTCCTTAACTTTCGTTATAAAGATATTTACGATTGAATTGCTCGGATTTACCATTATTCACTGGACAAAGTCAGTGCAATGAGTTGGTGAATATCACTTTGCATTTTTGCTCATATACTTGGCCATATATAATATCCATTTAACGTGCTATTTCCTTTAATTTCCCAGTGAACATATAAGATCACAACAATAATAATGTTATCAACCATTCATCACTGTTTTCCCATGTCAACTAAAGTTACTAGATCCCTTTAATGCAAGCTATTATGAGCCAACATTCCATTGCGTATAGCTTTTCTAGAACTAAAACTATAAAACAAAAAATAACTTTTCTCGATCGCATTATATCGAATTTTTCCAAAAATAATGTATGATAAAACTACAAACAATTTCGATTCAGATCACACACAGCAATACAAAAACAAAACAGAAAGGCATCAATCATCTAATCTTCATCCCCCCAAAAGGGATGTTTTTTGTTTTATTACAAGTTATGGTCAAACAAGTCAACTATGAAAACATCACAAGCATTACGTACACTGTTTGTACAATAATGGCCTCACTTGCGGAGTTAACCCGTTTCTATAAATAATTAAGTGCTATGTTCTTCAATGTATAATGTGTTAATTAACAATATATTTTCTCGGAAGGAATGGCAACACCTGAGAAAACTCATGAAAACAATGAATATGATACAACGGGAGAACCGGACGGTATGAATATTGCACGAATAAATATTAATATATCATTATCTACACTATACATGAACGGGATAATGGTTAATTTAGTAAGGACATTCTTGATAAAAATGTAAAACATAGGAAATGATAATTTTCGACGGTTAATATTGAAAGACCGTAAAATAGATGTACACATTGATATTGTACTTTTTTTATTTTGTGTATAATGTATTTGAGTGTTCTATAAAATAGTATTATTTATTATATTTACATTGTGCCCCCTGGAATACAGTGCCCGATTACTGATTGAGCCACCTTGTTTATAAATGACGAACTAAACAAACACGTTGATAAATGAGTTCTCAATTAATCCCAACTAGATATTTGTCCTTTTTTTCTAAACAATGTCATCATTAGATATTAGTTTTTGGTCAAAACAATTTAAAAATCATAATTCCTTTCATATTCATATCTGTTTTAATATTTTACTTGCATTACATATGATTGGATAGAGTTTACGTGAATAAATATATGTACTATATCAATCACAATAATCAATGATATAACATGGAAAGATAAATTGTATCCTTTAATATTTGTAATTCAACATTATTGCTTGCTCGAAGTCCTGATTTGACATGCAAATTAGTTCTACCATACATGATAAGATTAAAAATTCAATTTACTGTACATTTCTGATCACATATTTACAATCGTTATAATTATATAACGCACTAATAGATTGGACAGTACATTCTTTTAACAATAATTATACGTGTTCATTTACATGGAATCTGTCATAAAATTAATTAAGCAACCATTTACATTTGCCATGATGGTGTAACATTTAAATGGTTGAAGATGACAGAGACAAAAATGTGTATCACACAGTTGTATTATATAACAAAGAACACAATATATCTATATCACAAAACTAATGCACAATAATATAAATAGGAATCGTCGGAAGAAAAAACATTCCGTGGGATTGAACTGTCCTTTTCATAATCATCATCTTTACAAACACAAAGCCACCTTATTAAAATACATTTGAATATTCATTCACCAAGCCATCAAATTAATTTTAGTTGGTAGTATTGCATGTTGTGCGTATTCAAGCTAGAGTGTCAGCTTTCGTATGCTTATACAAAAAAAGGAACACAATTCGTTTGTAAATTGCAAAACTACTGGTTATCTACAAAAGACAGGCGGAGATGGGTGAACAGGCGGTGAAATGTTGGCATAATCTCAGCGGCGCGCATGTAACTTTCAACTACTATATACTATTTATGTACTTAACTATACTAAGGTTCGGATTTTACCACATAAGCAATTTTTAATACTATTTCAACAATATTGATGAATAAGTTTGGCCAATAAAGATGCTTTCGGTAACTTTCACAATGCTGGTATTTGGTTTTAAGATATTTAGTAGCAGGTATACCTCCATGTCCGAATGTAACGGGTTTTGTGACAACCTTCATGACTGATTAATATTCAATTTACTGCATTTTTCATTCGCAAACGGGCAAGAGTATAAGCGTTGACAAAATAAGAAAGAGAATGTTGATTTCAAAGACGCCTTATCAACACCTTATATTAGTGTTAATCTTTCAGACAGTGGATATTACAAGAGTCACCACTGCAGGACTGCAGAAACTGTTACTCACCATATGGTAATGATAGTGACGTCACTCCTAATATGAGTATTACCATGGTAACTACCCAGCTAGCCACCTGACGTTGGGCCGATGTCGGAATTTGGTTGCCGGATGTCGGCATATCGCCGTTGGCTCGAGGTTAAAATGTCCGCCAGCCCAACATCGTCACGACGTAATTTTTGTGATATATTGGCATAAGGTCATTTTCCGACAATGGCCCAACATCATGTCATGAGATGATGTTGGGCCATTGTCGGAAAATGACGTTATGCCAATATATCACAAAAATGACGTCGTGACGATGTTGGGCTGGCGGACATTTTAACCTCGAGCCAACGGCGATATGCCGACATCCGGCAACCAAATTCCGACATCGGCCCAACGTCAGGTGGCTAGCTGGGTAGTATTCCAGGCAGTGGCTAATATGACGAGAGTCACCACTAAAGATCTTAAAGCTTTAATAAGGAAGATCTCACTCGCCCTGTGATATATGGTCATGATAGTTACGTAATTCATATGCCATTACAGCAACACTAGTTCTTAAACTGCTATAAAAACGTGCCAGACATGTATGTGCACATATTATGAAGACATCGTGTGTATTGCAATTGCATGGTGGAACTGTCCACAGCCGGTATACCAAGACCGGTAATTACGGTTATGGTCACATTGCATCTAGTACTCGTTTGGTCCGGTCCAGGGCTTAGGCTGGCATAGGATGGAGACCGTGCAGAGGACGGTGGTAAGCAAGAAAACCCAGGCGAAGAGGCGGTCGAAGACGACGGCGACGTACTTCCACTCGGTGGCTATCTCCTCCTCAGCGCCATTCTCCTTGTCCTTGTTGACGATGTAGCGGAGGTTGGTCATGATGTCGCGCGTCATCGCCTCGAATCGCTGCGACCCCGTGGAGTCCGACATCTTCTCACTGATCTTGACGTCGTCGATCATCGAGATGCCGTTCTGATGAGGATGGCTCTGTAGCCTGTGGTTGGTCGCGTAGGTGTTCTCGTACACGCCGGCTTTCTTGTTGCCGGCGCGCTCGTCGCCGTCGTCGTCATCGTCATCGTCATCACCCATACGGATGAGGTCTTCTCCCATACACATGAGGCGAGCGAGGAAAGTGAAGGAGAACTTCTTGAGCCATCGAGGGACCCGATGTGTTCCGGGCAGGCGGAAGTGGAGGCTGAGTACGAAGACAGTCATGACCATTGACATCGACACGAGAACGATGGTGGACACGTAGTATTGCGCTGTAAGGGGTTCAAATGATGGAGATATAAGTTGATTCAGAGTTATAAAGTTACACACTTCGGTAAGTTACTTGTGTAAAATAAACGTGTTCGTTTTTTCCTCGAATGGCTATCTAATATTGATCTTAGTTAGTTAGTTAGTTTTGTTGATTTGATTTTAATGTTGATGATCTCTTCTTTTCTAAATATTTCAACTTGATATTACGATTTTTACATTTGTTTTCGGGGTGGGTA
>JBAMJV010007029.1:0-25000 GCA_037951105.1 Echinarachnius parma | reverse complement strand
AAATGTATTTTTAACCCATTTCAATATCATATTAATATTTGATTTACCTCACAAAAAATCTCACTAGTGAGTGATACCGTTTGTGGAATAAATCAAGGACAAACATATCATATAAATGGATTCTATGCGGCATGGAGGACAAATATAAAAGGCACCTGAGTAAGCAATTGGTACAATTAATTAGTGTAAAAACAAGTCCCGCAAACACATCATCTAGAGATGTCTATCCAAACAACAACCCACGATTCTCTTCCGGTATATACATTTCACAAGGCGCGATGCATTGTCGCTGTAATCATCATAATTAACCCGTTCGGTGCTGGCGAAATGCTGAAATTGCCATTGATATTTACCCATGTGTTATGTATGGGCCCGTGGTAATTTTAGGGTTAATATGGAATTAGATTTTAGGCGTGCACTTTGTGTAAACGATATGTGAATCTGCGATCCAACACATGCATTGCATCGATCTATATAATGTATGTACTAGTATTGACGACCTTACGCAACACTCACTCAAAAAGACTGGCTTAATCAGATTAATGGAGTCTATCTGGTCAATCAAAATTAAAGGACCTACAGCATACAACGTACTTTGACACTTATTCCATAGTTGATGACTTGAAACATAGGTCTGTCGAAAAAAAATCCATGAAAATAAACACAGTAGTGATTTAAGATATAGTTGTCTGATGCCAAATCTCACTTAGCAGCCAGTTTACGCCCCACCCACATTTAGGGTCCGGAATCGGCAGCGTGATCGACATGTGATTGACAATTCATTGGCTTACGTCATGACGCGTCATCTACAGAATTTAGTTCATAAGTCCGTTCTTTAGATGACGTCACATTTTGGCGATTTAAAAGGGGCGTTCCCAGGACAATTATATATTTACTAATTACCCCAAAATTGATTTATTTCATGAGAAATGACTGCCAAATTCTTTTTCTTCGGGAAAAATTACATATAGAGAGCCGAATTGTGAAAATTAGGCCATCTAGACGCTGTAGTTCCTTTAATGCACTCTTTCCCCCTTTTGTTTCCACAAATCAGTCTCATTGGCTGCTGAATGGCTGGTGTGGTATTACTGCAAGGCCGCTTACTATACAGACTCCATGCACGATTAGCGGTGTTTTCATAATTATATTCATTATAATTATTATTCATTGTTATTCACGTTACAGGTGTGGCGAAGATGTTGAAAAAACATCAAATGCGCATTTTTTTAATGAGATACGCCAAAAGTAAAATGAGCGAACGTTTCCATTTGAAATGCTAAATTGATGTAAAATTTAAGTGGACATTTCCAGAATGATGAGGTAGACTGGCTTAATCAGATTAATGGAGTCTATCTGGTCAAGTATAATGAGCGTCTTTTCTCTTCAAATGTTAAAATGGATGTATAAAGTCCATCTTCATAATTATAATTATACGCGTGTAATTTGTTTACCTTTACTTCATGTGTATCTAAAAGTGTACCATGACATTTGATCCGCTTTTTGTATTGAACCAATTACTGTTAGTTTATTTTATATTATTGTATACATGATTGATGTGTGCATTTGCTTGTCTATTGGTATGAGTATGATTGTATTGATTAGTACAATTGATTGTATATTTTTTTTATTTTGGCTTGGACCCCTTTGAAAAACAACTTGTAGCTGACAAGGGCAATCCATCTCATGAGTGGAGAATAAATAAATAAATAAATAAATAAATACATTTTCTAACCCTAACCAAGAGCTATATAATCCTTCCCATAATCCTACTTTTACACCCATATCTGCATATAGTCCTAAAAGATACCGTATATAACTATAGCCTCGAATTGTCGCCAGAATTTCTTGTTACATTAAAAAGACGTTAAAGGTGAAAATACAGGGTAAAGATGGAAGAAATACACATTGTTTAAATATCAGTTGTGTATACCTTTATGGGTATTATGGGTAATGACAATAAACGTTCACAGATTCAGAACGACACACAAACGCGTAACTATGTACTATAACGTTCGAATAATATATCCATACAAAAATAACTGTATGTCTGTGTTACGGGGATGGGTAACCATGAAATAATAGTTTTAAAAATGGGCATGTTTTAATACACCAAGTGAAATTACTATATTTAAAAAAAAACATCATCATATTTAGACATCAGAATTTATTTCATGAACCGGAGTTATCAGAAATCAACATGGATAATCTTATAATATTGACGTACTAGTGTTGTGAATACATTATTGTATATAATATAATCTAGAAAGCTAATCATTTGAATTCCCTTCTTGGATTATTACCTAAAGCTAAAACTATCACAATTTTAAAAACAAAAACACAACAACTTTAATATCAACTAATCATACTGCCAGACTATAGACAAATATACGTGTTTGCTTTACCATGGAAAGAACACTTCCGTGATATAGCTTTTATTCTAGAATATTCATTTGAAGACGTCATAGTTATCACTGATTCAAAACTACGCATTCTAGTCACGTATTGGTAGGTGCGTACAATGTATAATGCGTTCGATACTCTGCAACAAATGGCACAATACTGTATACAATGCGTACAAAACAAAATGCATGTTTCTCGGTGACGCTATCTTCACACGCGTAAGTGTGTGTCTTCGAAATCGATTAAATCTCCTTAAAAGCATAATACTGAAAGTAAAGTATCGATCAAACTTTGCTTGAAAGACCTCCACCAGTGATGAGACGAGGGTTTGTTCTGTCACCCATGTTTTCATCTGTCTGTTTTGAGTAATATGAGAATGTTTAAAAGTCTACCGAATTAACGTGACGTATGCATGTTTGTATTAAAGGGATAGTTGAGTATTGGTATAGGGGGGCACTTCACAAAAAAAAAAGAAGAAACGGCTGAAATATCCATAAACATATTTGTATTCAAAAATTCTTCACCAGGGGATATTTTGACTTTTTAGAAAAAAAAATTAAAAATGCTTAAAGACTACTTTGAACAAAATCTGAATAGGTTTTTAAAAAGTTGTTGATGATATCTCTATTGAATCATTATTTAAACAAAACATTAAATGCACAATTTTGTATGAAAAATGGCTAAAACCAATTTTTTTTTTTAGAGAGCGCCCTCTTGAGTTGTAACGGCTCTTTTTGAATGATAACAGGGGTTTTCCTTAGTCGTTTGTAATTGTGTATACTTTCGAGCATGGTGAAGTTATAACTATTATTTTGTACCGTAATGGTGCAGGTTTTGGTTACTAAAATTAAGTTTGACCAATACTTTAACAAAGCCATGATCATTCGATTGTTAGAGTCAAGAGTTGCTAGATATTGCACATTTGCAAATAGAAAGTCCATATTAAGTAAAATGAAACATAAATGAAAAAAAAAACGCGTTACTTACAGCAACATTAACATCAACGTTAACATCGGCGATGTGCATACGAGATTTTTTTTTTTAATGGAAGAAACTACAGGATGACGTATAAGCCCCTCCCTTCACCTTCCACCCCTTTTTCATAGATTGTTGAAAATATTCATAAACGGGCAGTTTTAAACCTCATAATCGGGCATTAAAATGATGTTGACGGGCAAAAACTTGACAAATCATTATCGAGGCGTTAGCCAACCAACCAACTCCACCACCATGGTCATCGATCACGGAGGGATGGGGGATATATCCCCCCCCCCCCCCAATATTATTTTGGGGTTCAAAAATATATGTGAAAGTTGATACAATAGTCTTCTTGAAACCACATCTTGAGACTGCTAAAGTGCCCAAATCGAAAATCTTCCGACCCCCATTAAGGTAATATGACCCATTTCCCTGTACACATCTAATAGTTTTATACAGGATTTCTCGCACGGCCCAATAAAATTGAGCTTACTATTTAATACCACACTACTTTTTCCTATTTACATAGGACAACATCTTTTATTTTGGATATCAAAAATCCAAATGCTTCGTGGGAGATTTTTTGGATATGCCCATAATTGTGTGGTTGCATTAGACTATATGAGACAGATTGGCACAACATAATATAACACAATGTGCGGAGAAGTACAACTTTCTCTATTTTGATAAACCGTTTGAATAATGACAAAAGTATTTAGGAAAGGCTGGTTATTTCAACGATTACATTACATTACTCGATATTTAAATATGTTGGTATCAGGTTTTTTGGTTTTTTGGACCTGCGCATTCAGGCATACTGAAACATACTGATCTCGTATATCATATTATATATTGAAGACAAAATTACATTGAAGCGTTTGTTTGATATACACAATTGTCTCAGTAATAAAATAATATAAAGTATGAATAGTTCATTAATTTACTTACCGGTCATGCACAATAGCAAACATATGGTTACTACTCTCATCGATGCTGCCATGTTTGGGATCTCTTCACACTAACGTCTCCCGTCTCTAGAATAGAATAAAAACTTCTCAGTTTTCGTCTCGTTTCAATTCACCTCCAGTTTTATCAGTTCTCCTTCGCAAAGCCTGAGTTATTGCGGAGATTATCTAGACAAAAAATGTATTTTTGTGTTCTCTTTTTTTTCCCCCCTGTATCATTAAAAAAAATCACAGAGTGGATTATCTCCGAGAGAGTCGCATTTATCGCATTATCGAAAATCTGCCTTCACTAATTCAGAAAATCTTTCACGCAAGGTATAGGTAACACACCCGATTTAACGTTACGAAACGCACGCGATAACTTGGGCGAGACCCAATCGATATAACTATCGGTGCGAATGCGACTGACTGCGCATGTGCAGTATGGAGGCAAGCGTTTGATGATACCAAAGAATACACGGTGTTACATTGAATATTCAAAACAATGGAGTCATCCATTCAATCGATCGCAAATAAAATGTAGACTATATGGTATACTGTAATGTTCCCTCCGTGACTCAGTCAAGGTGGGTCCAGTAAAAACTTTGACAACTTTCGTAGAAGATGCTATCATACTAACAGTTGTTTTTAAATATGTCTATTATGATCAATCATTGAGCAAAAGTGAAGTAGCAAAACATGGATCATACAAATAAAAAACACGGAGCTGCATACAAATTCGTATTATATTATCATTGGAACAATAGATTCAATAGATTCACCAGATTCCCTCGAGAACGTAAACTACCTAACGAAAATTGATAATAGTGGTATCATTTTCTCACTAAAAGATTCCCTATCTAGTGAAACCAGTCACGTTATTCCCAACTTATGGGATGTAAGCTGTTCAGTTGTTGTTTGTTTGTGTTCTGTTTAAAGGGGGAACCACCTCGTATTCGCTAGGGTGGGTCCCTTATAAGATGTTTACAACTTTCTCAATTGAAATGATTTTGAACATTCTCAAAAATGGTATTTCATTCTTCTTTGCTAATCATTTTGTTGCGAGATATACTTAATTGATATGTCATGTTTACATTTTTCACTTTTTATTCACGACATTTACTGGTAATTATATGAGTTGTTGAATTAAAGGAAACGTTACTTCCTGTGTAAAGTATATTATCAAGTCCTTAACAGATAACTCTTTGTTTGATCTTACATTGATCAAGACAGTGTTCCTTGTTTGTGAAGGCGACATTCTAGAGCAGGAGTGTATGACAACAAAGCGCCCACTTCATGGACACAACTCACACAAGGGTGTGATGAATTGACTTGATCGATTATGAACGTGCTGGTGTATGCCTGACCCCGCACTTCGGTACGGTTGACGCATTCTGCGTTGCTCAAACCCTGCGTCGAACCCATAGTTTAATATTAACAAATGAGGCTTATGTTCACCAAAGTAAACATTGTTCAAAACTATAAAGTATCAATTTATTAACTGGTGGAGAAAGAATGTATATAATATATATTTTTATTTTTTGTAATCGTTTTAACAATGTTAAATATGTATTATCTTCGCATCGTGACATACTGATTTTTGTTTTGTTTTACGATAGTGATAATACATGCCATTATTATATTACAATCTATAGCTACGCCCTAAATATATGTATTATTGTGTATCGCTTTTTTGGCCTCTGGTAACCGATCCGCTAAATTGATTATGGTCACCGGTATGTAATGATCTTCCTAATTCGGCGCCATATTGCGATGGAGCGTCGCTTAGATTGACTGCAACGATCTCTATCGATTACCGGGGCAGTGATTAATGCAAATAGGCGAGACCTTGTTTTGCTGGAAAAGTTTACCCACTAGAAATTTAAGTAATTGCCTTTAATTTCAGCTCTCAATTCCGCCATACAGTACCACACCCTTTTTTGGCGGCATCTTTGGGAGTGGATTATGTAATAATTGCTTGCTAGATTGTAAATTATCATTATCATGTTTCGTACTTTGACACTGTGAAATATTAACCAATATAATGCACATTGGCAATTTCAATTCCGGAATCAACAAAGAGTATTTAATATTTTGCTTGTTACGCGGTATCTAGTTCTCGAATTTTATCATTTTATACAATTATTGTCAAAACACGTAAAGCTGACTTACTATCGACAATATACAATGTAGATATAATAATGTAGAAGAAAATATAATTTAGATTGACATTTAAACATTACTTCACACACTTAAATATATATTACTTTTACCACCAACGTAATCTACCCCCAAAACAAACAAACAAACAAACAAACAAACAAACAAACAAACAAACAAACAAACAAACAAACAAACAAACAAACAAACAAACAAACAAACAAACAAACAAACAAACAAACAAACAAACAAACAAACAACCAGACAAACAAACATATTTTGACATTCGAACTGCAAGTAGATCACCACCCGGATCACAACAATTAGAGACTGTCAGTAAATTATAAATTAAAGTCGATATACTGCATCGGAGCAGATGATTCATGTCATACAAGGGTATATATTAAAGGGGGATACAAAGGGCTTTTGGGGCACGTCCCCCCCCCCCCCCCCCGGTGCCCCCACCAAATAATAATGCTCACATTAGGATGGGCACATCATGTACTTTTATGGTAAAAACAATAATCTAGGGCCCCAAACATGTACTTTTGGAAGCAGAAATAATTATTTTGGGGCCAATATATGACATTTTGAAGCATTTCCGTTGCTTCGAGATTGATTTTTTTTTTGTTTTACTGTGCTTCTCAGCTCAGAACTTGTGCCCCCCTTGAAAATGCAATGCCCTCGGTGCTCCAACCCAAACTATAAATCCTAGCTACGCCACTGAGCCCGTGCATGGCTAAAAAAAATCCGCGTGCTAATTTCTGGGTGGATGCTTTTTACCCCAAATCGATTGTTCGTATATAGCTACCACCATCATTGCCGACGGAAAACTAGAGACGGCAGATGACCAACATTGATCCGTCATTAACACGATCACTAATTACGAGGCTTGTCTCAATCGGTCTGAGTGAACATGCAGGGCCTACAATTTCCGTATGTCCGTTATCTGAGACTCTATTGCTTCAGGGTTCTGTCGCCACCCAAAATATGAATGATAAATTAGTCATTATGATAGTTTTGAATATTGTTCGGATTCGTTAAGGGGCCATCTACAAAGTACGTACGCAGAGGGGGAGGAGGGGAGATTAAAGCTGATGCGTACGCTCCATTCAAACACGTGTATAAAAAGTGCGTACAGGGGGGGAGGGTTAATTTCGGACCAAAAATTGCGTACGTACTTTGTAGATGGCCCCTAACCGGAAGCGCGGTGCCATCTTGCAAACGCCTCGCGCACGGTGCGAAATACACACGCTCAGTGTTATGTAGTGTGCACAAACTAGCCTAGATAGTCCCTACGCACAACGATCTCCAAATCAACTTGAAGGGGAATGCAATCCTAAAAAATATCTAAGCTTATTGCAAAGATGTAATGGAAATATGAGCGAAATCTGTCAAGAACTAAGAGATTATATCGATTTTCGATTTTAGCACAAAAATCGTTATGGAAATATAATTTTCTAAAATATCCCCAGTTCGCGATCAATGTTTCACATGAATATATTTTTCTTCTTCAAATTTTACACCAGTTATGTTTAACTATTCATTGTCGACTGAGGTTTTAATTACGTAATAATCTATAAGGCACAGAGAGTTTTCGTTGACTACTAAACACGCATGCGCAGCTGGGTATGTGTGTGCCCATGCAAACGCAGACCGAGCTTTTTTTGTGAGAAATGTGTTACGCCCATCGTTGTACAGATAACAGAGCATCGTAATATCTAAGCTACATATCTTTGCTATGATGAATGATTTAGTTTGAATTTGATTTTATTTTATTTAATTTGATTTGTTGCAATAAACTTGAATTTACTTGTGGGTGTTTTATCAACATTGTACAACAGTCGTTTGTATTTTTGACGCACAATCATGGATTTCTTCATCCAAATTGTAGCTTTAGTGTATATCTGCGGAGTCGGTAAGTAAACGCAACACCTTTTTGTACGCAGTTATAAACATGTAATCCTAACATTGAATATTGTGCTTGTAAAATCAAACTACTTATAAGAGAAACTAGAGTCATTATTGGTTATCAAGAGACTGTAACCAGAACAAAGCAAATGTTGACGACGATGATGTAGATGATGATGGTGATGACGTTGATGATGCTGCTGATGATGTTGACGAACCTGTGTGTTATTCAAAATTGGCTTGCCTGAATGATAAAATAAATCGTAGTAACTCATGTAGAAGTGTGTTTACATGCTAATAACCTATGATACTATCACCACCACCATCACCTTGGTGGTTGCGGTTGTAGTGGTGGTGGCGGTGGTGGTGGTGGTGGTGGTGGTGGTGGTGGTGGTGGTGGTGGTGGTGGTGGTGGTGGTGGTGGTGGTGGTGGTGGTGGTGGTGGTGGTGGTGGTGGTGGTGGTGGTGGTGGTGGTGGTGGTGGTGGTTGTGGTGGTGGTGGTGGTGGTGGTGGTGGTGGTGGTGGTGGTGGTGGTGGTAGTGGTAGTGGTACTGGTAGTGGTGGGGTGGTGTTTGTGATAGTGGTGCTGGTGGTGGTGATGATGACAGTGGACAGGTGGTGGTGGTGGTCATGGTTAGGTTGGTAGTGGTGACAGTGGTCGTGATGGAGTTGGTAGTGATGGTGGTGGTGGTGGTGGTGGTGGTGATGGTGATGGTGATGGTGACGGTGATGGTGATGGTGATGGTGGTGGTGGTTATGTGATATTGGTGAACTGATGTCATTGTGGTAACCCTAGGCATAGTCTGAAATGGTTAATACATGCGCAGTGTTCTGACATACAATATACGTTTGATATTGAAATTTAAATTAAAATTAAAATTGAAAAGGTTTTATTGAAAATAATATCAATCGCAGCCAAACGGCTGAATTACAACTATTTTACAAAATATGATAATACAACATCATAATAACATATATTTGCTTATAGTTTCAGCTGTCTCCGGTGAAACGACGGATACTTATCGCCTGCTAACCAATCTGCTGGCGAACTATTCTAAGGACATTCGACCAGTGGCGGATCCTGGTCAGAGTATCGTGGTCAGATACGGGATGGCCATCCAGCAAATCATTGACGTGGTACGTTGGAATATTTCAATCAGTGGCGTAGCGAAGGAGTGGGGGTGTAGGGGGGGGGGGGGGGCAAGAGGGAGGTACACATTCCCCAGAAATCGAAAAAAGAACACTTGTCAGTTAATAAATGCATATAGTTTTACCCCGATAGGTCGTGCTCCAAAACGGAGCATTATATTTTCCCACTTTTACTGAGTTGTACTGTAGATTTAAATATCGTCAAAATGGTATACATTGTACAGCCATATTGTATCATGGCAATTTACCCAAATAGTGGTTTTTCGAATACCTACAATTATCAAGCGGTATGATGGGGGAAATTCGGAATTACTAGATTTAATAATATTATATTTTCAAATTAATTTTATAATTCGAATATGTCATCTTTCCATTTTACATGTCTGTCTGTGATTAGTATATAAACATACTCTGAATAAAAATGTAGGTCTGCATAATTATGTGGTTGTTTTGTTTTTCTTTCTATTTTCACAGGACGAGAGGAACCAAATCCTCACGGTGAATGTGTGGTTGCGGCAGGTGAGTTTATTGTCTTTTTCCTCTCTCAAAAATAACCAAAACATGGTCTTTACCCAGCAGTAATGATGAAATGGTTGAATAATTCTTAACAAAAATGTACTGCAATTTGTTTTGTTTACAATGTATACAATTTAATCTTGTAATTCATGTGCAATTCAGATGTGAAACTGCGAATCATGAAATCAATAAAATACCATTTATCTATCTATCTACTGATTCGGTCCTGTCCATAGACATATCACGGTAATAATGCTAAACAAATATTGCTGTTAAAGATGATGATGATGATGATGATGATGATGATGATGATGATGATGATGATGATGATGATGATGATGATGATGATGGCGACGACGACGACATGTTACAAAGACATTTGTCATCCATTGGCAAAAGAAAACAATAATATATTTATATACTTCATTAAAATGGTATGCAAAATTAACATTTGAAAACTCAGTAAAAATTGCCGGCATGTACGTAGTCCGAGTCTATACCCTCGAGGCCGCTTTTCAGCGGAAAATTGGAATCGGACTCGGACCCACAGCCGAGATTAAAACGAATATTTGTTGTTTTGTCTGTGATGTAGAATTGGGCCGACAACAATCTGCGGTGGAACCCGGACGACTATGGCGGTCTGACTAAGCTGACCATCCCTTCGTCGGACATCTGGAAACCGGACATTATCCTCTACAACAAGTAAGTGTACTCCATGATCCACTTTGCTCTTAAGAAGCTCAAGTAGATGATATAGTGGCGAGGTGTTCTGGTCAAGTGGTCAGAGTTCCGCTCTTCGCACTTATGTACCCGGGTTCGAATCTAGGTCACATCTATCGGATGGTGACATAAAAGGGCGGTCCCAGACGTAAATAATCATGATTGATTGAACGCGTCTGCAAAACCAAATAACCACCCAACAAATATGTCGGCATATTAAATACGTATAATAGGAAACGGTGTTGTTAGGTTGCTCAGCTCTCTGTGCCGTTTTTAGTATTAGTTTGTATATGTTGTAAACTGTAACACGTGACGTGGTTTAACAACATTTTCGAAAATGAAATGAGATGGTTATTATGTTATAAATCATTCTGAAGAAAGCATACGACTCCTTCTTTCTTCTTTTGACATATGATTCCATCCCCTCAATGAGTGTTTTGTTTTATTATCAGTGCCGAAAGCGCATCCAAATGCGCTATGAAGACGATGCCGACATCTGGAACGCGCCCGCCATCTTCAACAGTTCATGCAAGCTCAGCATCACCTATTATGTTCCTTTCGACTAACAGTTGTTTGTTTTAAGTTTGATACATATTTAGTTTCAATATACATGATATATGATGTTCTACCCTTTTTTGTGTCGTTTTTTCAGCGCCGACAGCACGTTCAAAGGTACTATGCAGACGAACGCCCAGATCTTGTACGACGGGGAGGTGACGTGGAACGCACCCGCCATCTTCAAGAGTTCCTGCAAGCTCAATATCAACTTCTTCCCCTTCGACCAGCAGGAGTGTCCGCTGCAGTTCGGATCCTGGGCCTACACCACCCAGCATCTCAACCTCATGAACCGCTCGACCGCCGGTGACACCGACAGCTTCGTGCTGAACGGCGAGTGGACGCTGGTCGGCTTCCCAGTCTACCGGACGCTCTTCCACTACGCCTGCTGCGAGTACCCGTTCTCCGTCCTCGACTTCGTCGTCGTCGTCAGGCGAAGGTTCGTAGATTCTTGTTTATTTCATTGTTGTTTACATTTCAAAATAACCTCGTCAATCGCTGGTGATTCTTATAGTTTGGTGGCGAATGGCGTGTGAACATTCGTAGGCGTCCCAGCAGGCGCGTCGATCCGTTCGGATCGACGCCTCTGCGTCCCAGTCTACCGGACGCTCTACCACCACACCTGCTGCGAGTACCCGTTCACTGTGCTCGACTTCATCATCGTCATCAGGCGAAGATTCGTAGATTTTGGGGGGTCATTTCATTTTCGCTCTTATTCTGAAATACCATAACCTCGTCAACCGCTGGTGATTAAAATAGTTTGGTGGCGAGTGAACATGGTATAGGCTTCCAATATTACCGGACTCTATACCACTACGCCTGCTGCGAGTAGGCCTACCCGTTCTCTGTGCTCGACTTCGTCATCGTCATCAGGCGGAGGTTCGTATATTCTTGTTTATTTCATTGTTGTTTACATGTCATAATAATGTTATCTCGTAGCCAGTTGGTGAGAAATAGTTTGGCTTTCCTGGCTACCGGACGCTCTACCACTACGCATGTTGTGATTACCCGTTCTCTGTCCTCGACGTAATCATCATCAGGCGGGGGTTCGTAGATCGTTATCCATTCCATTGATTGTCTCATTGTCTCAGATGAAGGGGAGAAGTTCACCCTCAGCATCATCATTCTCCTTCTCCTCCCTATATTCCTTCTCCTCGTCGCCCTCCTCCTCCTCCTCCTCATTATTCTTCTCCTCCTCCTCCTCATTATTCTTCTCCTCCTCCTCCTCATCCGATCCTCCTCCTCCTTATCCTCCTCTTTCTCGTCCACCGCATCGTCGTCCTCCTCCTCCTCCTCCTCCTCCTCCTCCTCATTATTCTTCTCCTCCTCCTCATCATCCTCCTCTCTCTATCCGTTTTCCTTCATCTCTCCCATCACTAGGCAAAGTATCTATATCCTCACCTTTTCTGCATCATCTTTCCTTTTATCTTCTTCTTTTTATTCGCTCCCAAGTCTTCATTTCTATTAAAGTCATTCTTATATTGGCTTTTATATCTGAACTATTTTGCTCCCCTTGCTCCGCCTTCTTCTCCTCTTAATATCCCTCTTTAATGCTTCATCTCTCGTGTACTTTTTGTACATTCTCTCCCAAGTCAACATTCTTTTTTGCCCGTTTATCTTCATCTCGTATACATCCTAGACCTTTATTCTACGTGATCATGATGTTGGCGCCGTTCATCCTCATCTCGGCTCTCACACTGTCACCTTCTACCTCCCAGCCGATGCGGGGGAGAAGTTTTCTTTTAGCATCACCATCCTCCTCTCCCTCACCGTCTTCCTCGTCGTCGTCGTCGTCATCCTCCTCCTCCTCTTCATTCGATCCTCCTCCTCCTCATCTGATCCTCCTCCTCCTCCTCCTCCTCTTGCTCTTCCCCCTTCACTATCTTTGTCCTCCCATCTCTAGGCAAAATTTTGGTTTCATCACTTTATGCTCTTCGTTTTCTTCATTCGCTCCCATGTCTACATACCACGTATTTCTTACATTGGGACATGTTATTGACATTTCATAATTATTCTCTTCTACCTGCAGACCTTTATTCTACGTGATCATGATGCTGGCGCCGTGCATCCTCATCTCGGCTCTCACACTGCTCACCTTCTACCTCCCAGCCGATGCGGGGGAGAAGTTCACCCTCAGTATCACTATCCTCCTCTCTCTCACCGTCTTCCTCCTCTTGGCCGCCGAGACAATGCCTCCCACCTCCGAAACCGTCCCGCTCATTTGTAAGCACCTCAACATAATCATTTATATTTTGCGGTATATCCCCGGTATATCCTGATTAGTGAAAGGAACACATGGGCCCGTTGCAGAAAGAGATGCAATTAATTTGTAAGTGATATCATGTGACTAAATGCGCCAATCTGATTGGTTGAAAGGCGCAAATTTTCTGACTTACAATTAATTGTACCTTACAATCGATTGTATCTCTTTCTGCAGCGGGGCCATTGTGTCGCAATGTTTCCGAGTGGACACGATTTGTTTCACAATGTTGAATTAGAACAATTAGAAATTACAGTTTTATGAAAAAGGGCCCTGTTGTCATCTTGGATTCGGTTTGGTTGCTGAATTCGGGTGCGGAGTACAGACCAACGCAAGACCGATACCAAACCGTCATCAAACCGAACGACCCCGAATTGTCAGTCTTGACGATGTGACTATGGTAATGGCCCGGTCAGATATCAACGGATATCGGAAACGTATGCCCAACGAATAGACAATTTGCATAATTAAATTATCCGGTGATGAAAGTCGTCTCCATTGCTTCATGTACAAAACAAGGAACGGACAAGAAACGTATAGAACGGATGGAAAATTTAGCTCTCCGTTTGACATCCGTTTGCGCAATCCGGTGATATGTGACCGGGCTATTAAGTGTGCGGTGGGTAGGATTATAATACCACCCTTTGGGCACATCTACAATGTATTGTAAATGGTCCTGATAGGACCATTTACTGCTCACAGTGGTAAAAATCTACGGGACACAATTTGAACTACAAACAGAGAGAAAAGAACAGCATATCTAAAGTAAAAAATTGCATACCTAGATTGAAGCTGATTTTATGATTTATTGTACAAAATTTCATTTTCAAAATGATAAGTCATACTTACAAAAATCGTCATATAAGTTCCATTTCTTTCTCTTCCTGCTCGATGTCCCATCGTTAACAAAGAAAGCCCGCCCGCAACATGCGGAGGCCGCTTATTATTGTCCAAAACAAGCCAACTTGCGATCTGCAAGCATGCCCGCCGTATCCGATTTCGGATACGCCGTATCAGAATTCGGATACGCCGTGTCAGAATTCGGATACGGTAACACGTGTGGTGTGGGAAGCTTGCGGGAAATACATGACAGTCATCCAGATAGCAGCAACACTTTCGAGAGGGATCACAACTGAGATTTTCTCAGTCTTTTTATTTTCCAAAACTGCAGATTTTCCATTTTTTTCGACATTTGAAGAATAATTTGGACCATTTTGGTAAGTTCATATAACACTTGTATCATTTTTAGGGCCAGTCATGATTGATTTTGTTGAATTTAAGATAAGAATTTTGTGTGAAATTTTGACAAACTTTTTTTGTACTGTCCCACATTGTTCCCGTATAGCGCAGCATTACAATGTAGTGTTGTGTGCCTTTGGGGCTGTTGGTGCGATTGACCCCGCCCTTTATCACTCTATCCATTTTGGGCTCGTTAACGACGTCACTGCCTCTCCAGAGTGGGGGATATTAATGGCACATTTCGTCACTTTCCTATTCTTAGTTTTAAAAAAAACAAAATAAAACAATTAATAATAATACAAACGGAAACAAACTTTGAAAAGAAAGAGGATGATGTTTTTATAACTATTTTTGTTTTCGGTCAATGAGAAAACATTAGAGAGACCTGCAATTTCGTGACTTATGCATCCCCCTTTAATCTGGTTCGCTAACTTTTCGCTAAATGCTCTGTTTCATTGTATTTCTTTATTCCTACACCAGCCAAATACTACATCGCCACCGGCATCCTCGTCTCGTTCTCCACTGTTCTGACTACCACTGTGTTGTACATCCACCACCGCGGCACCTATGTAGGGAGGGCGCCAGCTTGGTTGAGACGACTCTCATTCGACTACCTGTCGAAGCTCATGTGTATGACGGATTGCCGCAGCTCAATCGATGACGTCAAGGAGGTATGTGCAATCTTTCAATAAGTGACATCTTACATTATGTTATCTGGCTTGGTCAAATACGAGTCATTGATTTAACTTCAGTCATGCGATGTTTATAACATATTTCATTATGACGGAAGAGCCGCGATATATCGATACAGGAGATTTTTCGTTTAGCCCTAATATGGCAAGCAATGATAGCGATGCTATCGATTGCAGGTGTTATGTTCCATGCCGCAAGAGTGATTATATTATGACGTCGCAATGACTTGTCAACATATCACTTCGAAAAGCCACATTATCTGATCGAGCTCAAAGAGGCTAAAAGTGCAAAGATGCTTTACTTTTCAACTAAGTCATATATTTCAATATTTCAATATATTTCAAATAAAGCCCAGCTTTATAAATTATGATCGTGTGAATGATATATCATCCTTTGATAAATCAAAAGGACGGTTGTTTAGTTTAGATTACAGTACTCTCATTCCACTTCCTGGCTAAAACCATGTACCGCACACGGTGGATTGCCGCGGCAGATCAAGAGATTGATGCATCCTACAACTATTTTTTATAGGACGCCAGCTTGGTTTAGAATCGTATAGTATTCGACAACCGGGCTGAACCATCGATATACCGCAGACAATTGATGACGTATACCCTATAACTTATAAGAAGTATAATATTATGTGCTTATTAGATATAATTTTGTATGATTGATTAAAATAATGTGAAATGATTTATTTGACACCATTAATATACCCCCATCCATGTCGAAAAGACGTCACCTTGGTTGAGAAGAATCTCATCCGAATATTAATTGGCTAAATTCATTCTTTACGGTATGTCTATTATTCCTTCTCCCAATACGGTAATGATTAATTATTTTATGATTCTACTTACTATCATTGCAGATACCACGCATCAATTTTGAGACCGTTTCTGGTGGCAACGGCGACGCGGTCAAGGCGATCACCCCGTCGTCGGGAAATAAGAGCGACGATGGAGCGCCACTCGAGCTCGACGTCGCCCATCTCCAAGGCGATGTCGACGTCAAAGACTCGCAGCGTGGTCGTCGAGGTCGGATCAGAACCACGCTGGCCGTGATCGCCTCGTTTCTGCAGGGCATCAGCCAGCGGTACGAAGACGGTATCATGGACGATGAGATCAAGGGAGAGTGGATCAAGATCGCGTTCGTCTTCGACCGCGCGTTCATGTGGATGTTCGGGCTGGGGACCGTCTTCGCCACCTGCGGTGTCCTGCTCCAGGTCGAATACACATCTGTAATATAAATGACCATACAGTCAAACCTGTCTTAGTGGCCACCTGTCTATAGCAGCCAACCTGCCTATATTGGCCATCGGACATGTTCCCATGTTCCCTTGCAGAGGAAAACAATGGTATAAAACCTGTATGTAGAGGTCACCTGTATAGAGGGGCCACTTTTATTGTTTTACTTGGGTGGTCACTATACACAAGTTTGACTGTACTAGGGCATGACCATTTTACACGCCATACATAAATACATTGGGTGATTTCAAGTACGGTGCTAGAGGCTGGTGTTAGTGTTATCGCAACACTAACACCAGCCATAATACCGTACTTGAAATGCCTCGGTGTTAGAGATTTGACCTCGGATCCGTGACGTCATTCCGGCTTCCGCTTCCGGTACTCGGTGTCAAGCGTCGTCTGCTGAACAGAGCATTGCAGTCGGTGTTAACAATTTGCGTGCAATTTCCCTATTAACTAGCACTAACCCCTAGGGATTAAGAAATTCGTCATTTCAAGTTCGGTGTTATCGATTTTTGAGGTCATTGATCAGCTGGCCGTATCGGATTAACAGCATTTATAGGCTGCTAACACCAACACCAACACCAACACCGTACTTGAAATCACCCAATATCACTGTAGCACAGATTACAGGTTGGCAGGTACATGTATCTGATACCAACAACATGTCATCATGTTCATCATGTTCATATAGCCTGCTACACACAACGGTATGGTGATGTCTGTATGAGTGGTCGAATAGGCCTTCTTATTCATAACGAGATATTAAATCAAACACAAGACTATAATTATATGGTTATAAAGCTCGTTATACGTCTGTAAATTTTCTAATGTCAGAACTAGAAGGAACGTTGAAATTGATAAAATAGTAAATTAATATTCTATCCATTTAACATCCTTCTTGCAATTTAAATCGTTGTCATTCCTTTACGTATATGATCGAAAGTGCCTCTCTAAATTTATGAATACATGTATATCAAAATAAAGTTAGTGTAAAACGATTGCTAATAAACAACAATTGCAAAATTCCAGTAATTATGTATTGATGTTTATTGTTATGATTATTTCCCTATTAAAAAGCATTATCTTTGTGAACTAAAAAGTATTTTAATACAAGTAATACGTCAAAGCAAAATTCAGCTAAAGTTCAGCTACCGAAAAGATTGTTCATGCTTTTATTTCCTCTAGGCTAGATTTTGGTAACGCTCATTTAATTCTTTCAACTTCCTCAAAGTCAACTTACGCAGTTACAGAGACTCCAACATTCGGCAGCTCGTCTTATTACACTAACAAAATATAACGACAACAATACCCCAGTCCTTCATTCTTTGCATTGGCTGCCCATTGAATTTCGTATTATGTTTAAAATATTGCTTCTTGTCTATCATTGTGTCCATGGTTCCGCCCCTGATTATGATATTAGTTTGATTAAACATTATGTTCCTTCCAGGCGACTTCGCTCTTTGGATTCTGGCTTACTTGTTGTCCCTAAAACGCGCACAAACTGGGGGGACAGGTCCCTTTGCACACGCTGGACCATTCCTTTGGAATCAATTACCCTCACATATTCGGAATAGTGGCACCGTGGACACATTTAAGGACAGGTTGAAATATCATTTTGTTTCAAACAGCATTCAAGTAGACCTTCTGTCTTCCCTTCATTCTTGTTTGTTTCATTATTATAAACTATCTTTTCCAATGCGCTTTGAGCACCTTATTAGGTGGATATCGCGCAATATAAATATTCAATATTATTATTATTATTAATTCTTGAATTATTGATGTTGTTTATATCTCTAATATTAGCTAGTACTGTATTTGACTAGCTGGATTGCATTCATTTATAAAATCTTAAGTTAAAATGTATTATACATAATGTATATTTTGTCAAATGTAATGAACAATATTTATGTTATTGTATTGGCCATACTATGGATGACTAATTATGGTTATTAGTATCAAAATAGCAACACGACAATGTAAAACTGTGATGTATTTTCCCTACATTTTCACGAACTAATTTCATCTAAATCTTTGTTGTGTTTATACATTATCTTAAAGGGGTAGTTCAGTTTTGGTATAGAGGGCGCTGCACGAAATAATTTGTTTTTTTGTGAGGTAATGAAAAACTGAGTGTAAAATGTGAAAGAGCATACAATTTTAATGGCAGAATAAACTTTATTTTATCAAAATCGGTTCAGAAACAGCTGAAATATCAATAAATATATCCGATCGGAATGAATCTGGGACCCAGATTTATTCGATGATTTTTTTTTTTAAATGTAAAAGATTCCTACACTTTTTCAAAAATTTTCAAAAGAGGTTTCTAAATAGTTGTTGATGATCTCTCTATCTAATCATTATTTCAACAAAACATCACATGCATAATTTTGTATGAAAAAATGCTTTTTAGAGAGCGCCCTCTTGGGTTTTAATGACTCTTTTTGAATGATAACAGGCTTTTTACTTAGTCGTTTGTAATTTTCTATACCTTTCGAGCATGGTGGAGTTATAACTATTAGTTTGTAGTATAATATTGTGCAGGTTTTGGTTACTACAGCTCAGCTTTACCAAAACTGAACTACCCCTTTAATGTAAATAAGTGTAGAGAAGCTGGATTAAATATAAGTACGATATGAGGCTTGCCATAATTTTTTTGTTTACTTCTTCATGCATCGTAAAAGTTTACATTTGTATACTTCCGTGAAGTGTATGTGCATTTTCTTGAGTTCGTTTGACCTTGAATATGTTTGTGTGTGTGTGTGTGTTAATGTGTGTCTGAGTGTATGGGTGTGTGGTGTCGTGTGCATGTGCGTGTGTGTGTGTTTTGTGGGTGTGTTCGTGTGTGTATGTGTATGTGTGTGTGTGCGTGCGTGCATGCACGTATGCGTGAGTGGGCATGTATATTAACATGTTTGTGTGAGATCGGTTGTTCGTGAAGGCGCGGATCTACAGGGGGGGGGGGGGGGGGGGGGGGGGGTTTAGGGGGTTTAACCCCCCCCCCCCCCCCCTTGGGCTGCCAAGTGAAAATGTGATGTGCATAGAAAAACGCCATCATGTGTCCAGACCCACACAGTATCCGCATCGTCATTAGGTCAACCCCCCCCCCCCCCCCCCCCCCTTAGCAAAATAGCCCCCAAAAAAATCGCCTCGCCGCTATGCGGCTCGTGGACGATGCTCCGCATCGCCATTGGGTCAACCCCCCCCCCCCCCCCTTAGCAAAAAGCTAGATCCGCCCCTGTCGTGTGTGTTTTTAGAGTTTTGGAGGGCAGAGTCGATCAATACAATTCAGAGTTGGCAAGTCTTCATGAGAAAAATGTCAGAAAATGTTGTTGTTTTTTAGGGGATCATGCACCCATCCTTCGTTATGGGTAACCAAACGGTAATAAAGTAAACTTTGACTGAAAGCGGCCCACGCCCACATCGGCAGGAAACGTAAAGTTCCTGTTGTTGACACGATAAAATGCTTTCTGTAGCATCTCGCTTCTGTTTCTTTTCGAGTTTGACTGCTAAATCCCTTTCACAAAATAACAAATGGATCTCTCTCTCATAGGCGCGTAGGAGCACAATTTTCTCAGGGGGCTGAGGTCTTTGGCCCGAATAAATATGTTTCGCTTGACAAGCAAAGAAAACAAATTATGGTTCAGTCCGAAAATAACATGATTTTGTTCGATTATAAGATAGTTTTGCAGGAAAATGACACTGTATACCATCAGATTTACATGAGTTTGCCTGAATGTCTGAATGTAACACGAGTTTGCCCGTATATGACACGAATTTGCCCGAATATGACATGTTTTTGCCCGAATATGACATGTTTTTGCCCGAATATAACATGTTTTCCCGAAATTTGAGGTGCTTTTTGCCCAAATATGGCTGTTTTCAAAACTCCAGGGGGGGCTGCAGCCCCCCCCCCCCCCCCGCCTCCTACGCCTATATGCCCCCTCTCTCTCACACGCTCACGCACAAACTCAGTCTGATGTCTTGGGGGCTATTATACAATATAGGGTGGAACGTAACAATACAATGCACGGCCTACATCGGAGCTCTGTCGAATGCCAATAGAGAACAGAAAGAACTATTTCTCCGGCTTCTGACAAGGTGATAAGACCCTTTCTTCTCATGACATCCCTTTTGACGAAGAACAAGGGGATCCCGGAAATAAGGCCGCTATTGCTAATGGACCGTCACTAGTCGCTACTCGGCTTCTTCCCTTTCACAATCCGTTTTATTTGTTTTCCGATGCAAGATAAACATAACGACTAAAATATCTGGCAGCTAACTGTAAAATTCACTTTACGGCTACATAAACAATTTTGTGAATGACAAAATGGGGGCAAGATGAGCGAAAGGATTGGTCATCGCCGAAATGTTTATGTTATGTATATAGATAGTTTTTTGCTACTTTTAGTTTCTTCAGTTATAATTTATTTCCCCTTTCATTTATTTTCAAGGTGTGGGAGATTAGAGCAGATGCCATCCCTTCAAATTAAACGCTTAATTGAATAGGACATTATAGTACATCTTAATTAATTAATTAGTTGATACAAATAAACTAAAAGTAAACGCTGAGTTAAGAAACAATAGGTAACAATGAAGTAAAATAATTCGAGAAAACGCGTCCTATGAGACACGGTTGTTTCAAAATTAATTTGAGGCACATTCGACTCTCTTGTATTTCGCAACTGTTCTTTATTTGTACTAGAAACAGGGATATTGCAAATTAGAATTTAGAAATGTATCAATTTTATCAAATATCTGCTGTATCTTCACAATCAGGAACACAACATTACTACCCAATCGTCGATTCTTTATTCATGGTCAACGGCGAAAGAGCGCTTAGTAATTAAAACGATTAATATTGATAAACACATCGGCATAACACATTTTATTACGGCAACTGTGGGGTTTCTTGTTTTATTTGCTTCATGTATTTGTTCAATCTAATCATGTCAACGAAATAATCAGTATGTTACGATTTATAACACTTTTAAAAAAGTAAAACAACTTGAAAATGTTGTGCTCATCTGTTTTCATTCGTTTCATAAAATATTTGTATACTTATCATTTGACGTCTTTAAATTATGAAGTTCGTTTCATTTATTGAATGAAAACATTGAGTAGATAATCGTAATCTATGCATGATAAAATAAATAGCCAGAAAATAATAATAGACGAGGGCAAATTAAGAGAAGGGCTCGATTATTAATGTTCGACCACTTTACATGTATTACCGAAATACACATATTGAGGATCACAAGCTCGCAAGACCCAACCAACTTTTTCTCCTACAAAATTAAATATTAGTATCTTTTTAAATTAAGTTTCAACCAAAGGGAGCAATGCATTGAGTCATTGAATCATTGTCGGATTTTCTCCCCATTCTCTGCTAGGCAACATTAAGCATTTCTACATGACGTGACATATTCGATAATCATGTCCACATACTTGCCAACTGTCCCGTTTTTATCGGAATTGTCCCGTTTTTTTTATTTTTTAGAAGTGTAAAATCGGGACGTCCCGATTTTTTTTTTTTTTTTACTTTTTTTTTTTTTACTTTTTCTTTTTTTTAAAAACTTTATTAAATGTATAGAGACAACATTTAAACGTAAATCTGACTAAATCTTACCTAGTAATTTTGGAAGAATTATGAAAAATAGGTCGAGAATGCATTTAATACTCAAAAACGTCAAGGCCTGGACCCCTGTCGCAATGGACTTTGTGCTTGCAATGTGCACTTCCCGCACACTTGTGCAATTATGCTGCGACTTTGGACCCCCGGCCAATTTTGTCCCTCTTTCCAAAATTCAAATGTTGGCAAGTATGTGTCCAACAATTGAGACTTTTGAATCACCTTATTCACCTGCAAAGGAACTCATCCTGGCTGAGCAGGATCTGTCCATCAATGACTTCACTTTTTCTTCTTCTACAGTCAATTTCATTCATACCATTCCTGCACCTCTTACGTAATACTTCTATCTTCACCCCTCCTCCCCCTCTTTTCTCCCCAAGAGAACCGTGTGTGTGGATCCCAAAGAGGCACGCCAACGTCCCCTCCCACTTTCCTTTATCACCCCTTCGCTACCAACACCTCAGTCGCTCACCTCACGCAATAACAACAGACAGGGGAAATAATAGAAAGAGGGGGTGTCCTATTCCCCATTTTGGTCACCACCACCACTACTACATTACCCCCACACACACACCGCGACCTGAACAGACCCCGCTATTACCCCTTGTGCTGTGTCTGCATACATGTGTGTGTCGCCAACTCTCTATCGACCGCAGGTGAGAAGGGGCTGCCAGCCGATTCGGCGCCGCGATCTGACGGCTGAGTGATTCGCCAATCAGCGGGCCGTGACAGTCGGTCTTCATAACATGGTCTAGCTCTCCCCCTCTCTCCTCCTCAATACCCATCTTACCGGGACTGACGTCGTCAGAAGTTACCTAGGAGTTCTTACTCAGCAATGCTCAGAGGAAGGACTAGTTTTGGTACCTGTAGTATACGTCCCTGCAATTTAAAGAACTGACTTCAGGCGTCCTGTCACTCAACAACTTTGAGGATTAATGTTATATTTTCTTTAAAAGACATTTCTTGTTTCCAACGATTTTGATTTTCTTACGAATTTTAAGAACAAAAAACGTACACTTGTGTTCATTTGACAATTCAGAAGTTTGGCTATACGAACATTTTCGAAGCAGAATCGATTAAATCGAACCCGAGCACATTTTATAATAAAACACAGAAGTTTGAAAATAAGGAGAACCATGGAAGCAAGAACAACGCTTGATAGTTTATTAGTACGTGCGTCTTATGACCACCTTCAAGCGACAAAGTCTCGTCAACCATTCTGCGACGCTGATCTGTCGCGCCTTTATCATCCGGACTATCGCTTCCATCATCATAAATATGATATCGACATCAAAAACGACGCTGAGGACCACAACTCACCTCGAGTGAAATCGCTTTCGACAACCGACGAAGGAGAGTCGGAGGTAGATGATTGCTACGATGATGTCAGGCGCGATTTCGAGGATGATATCAGACGCGGTTACGAAGACGCTGTCAGCCGTGGTTTCGAAGACGATGTCAGGCGCGATTTCGACCGACGACTCCAGCTCGATAACGTGTAGCGCAAACAGTGGGTAAGTAGGAGTGTCCGTACGAAGAGGAGATACGCCGACGTCAAGCCTCCGTATTCGTACATCGCCCCTGATCACCATGGCGCTCGAGAGCTCGAAAGACGGTATGATGACGCTGAAACGAGATCTATCAGTTCATCATGGACAAGTTCCCCTACTTCCGAGAGAACCAGCAGCGCTGGCAGAACTCCGATTCGTCACAACCTGTCGCTGAACGACTGCTTCATCAAGGTGCCGAAGGGCGCCGGGCCGGCCGGGAAAAGGCAACTACTGGGCTCTGCACCCCGTCCTGCGGGCGACATGTTCAGCAACGGCAGTTTCCTGAGGAGGGCGAGAAGCGGTTCAAGATGCTGCATAAGAGCAAGAACGACCCGGCCGAGATTCGACACGTCAACTCCTTCGGGCCACTTTCAACCTGTTCAACGGCCTCTACTCCAACTCACCGACCACTGCACTCCCGCCCGCTCTGAGCGCGTAATGCAACCTGTCCCTCATCGCACCCCGTACGCGCCGTCGCTCTCATCTCGCGCCTCGACATCAAGCGGCACTTGACGTCGTAGAAGCCCAGTGGTCATCGACCTCCCCTCCCTAGCATCCACCCGTCATCGCTCTCGACGTTGTACCAGTCTTCGCTGAACGCTGTTCCCGCGGCAGGGCCGATTCTCGGTCACCCCTCTCGGGGTGCATCTCGGCAGCTTATCATCAGGCCGCCGTTGCAGCGGGGGTTGTCGGCTGCCTATCCATCACTTTACGAGCTAGCGGCTCCATTCGTCGCCTGTAACTCCACACTGCCTTCATTTAAGCAGAAAACTGGCGTTATGATTGACTATTTTAAGTGCAGAAGAACTTCACTTAATCATAAAGAAATGACATTTTTGTTTATTGTAACAGAGATGAAACACTTCGATGGAAAAAGATACAACGTCAAATTGTTAATTAACTCAAGTTGTATTCCGTGACAATTAATTACGTTACATTTGACGTGTTTGAACTGTCTTTTGAGTGTAACAGATTGTCACATTTTAATATGTGTTAGATAGAAATTTGTCTTTTCTACTTCAACCATCGTGACTTTTAACATAATTTT
>JBAMJV010007028.1:17500-46929 GCA_037951105.1 Echinarachnius parma | reverse complement strand
GTTCCACATTTATTCCAATCGGATACCTTCATTGATATTTTTGCTGTTTTTGAACCGATTTTGGTACTGATGTTTTGGTTTATATAAATACAAAACAAAGGACATAAACATAATTATGTAATTATTTGTAACAAATCAGATCAGCCAAAATTGAATTGATGGAAGTTTGGTTTACGCTGTTTCCTTACAAATATAGGCTACTTATTTTTCACTTTCTTATATCAAAGACCTATATCTACCTTTACACAAATTGTTAAAATAAACACATCACATATCAATCCAAAATGTTTAAACAACTTATCATATCATTTTAAACAATCGCACTTGAGTGTATAACCTTTGGGTAGGTCCAGCAATACATTGCAATGGATAGCATAATCACGTCGATATCCTGCGGACAGGTTCTTCACTGCGATTACGATGTACGGATGGTGTATCACATAGGCGCTGGAACTAGGACTGAGGGGGGGTATGGGGCGGTGGGGGGGGTAGGAGGGGGCATGTGCCCCCAATAATTTGACAAAACAATAACCAAATAAGGAGAAAATCTATGGGGAAAAACATAATGATGCGCCCCTCTCCCCATTCGTCCGAATACGCTAGGCCACTGGGCGCTGGAATTTGGGCGGGAAAGGGATAGGAGGGGCTAAATTGCCACAAACACCCAATTATTAAATAATGCGTGTCTACCTTCTCCCACATTGCATGGAAGTTAGAGTCAATAATGTATTTTGGGAGTTGAAATGTACTTATTGGTAATTCCCAGGCGCTTTTCTCAAGAAAAAAAAGAATATTGCTAAAAAGCTATGACACTCTCTCTGCTTGTCATCTGAAATTAAATTTCTATCATGGGGAATTATAGGGTGGACACTTTTGATGTATTTATTTAATGCATTCATGTACTTATTAATTTATCCATACTGTATTTATTATTTATTGGATTATAAATAATCCATTTGTTTATTTATTTATTCATTATTTTATAATGATATACAGTATATGCTATTTATGTATTTATTTATCATATAAAGCAAACACAGTAATGGCCGACACACTGTTTGTTGTTGTTGTTCGGGTCGAAAAGTGCCCCCCTCCTCCCCAGACCTCTACCACCCCCCCCCCCCCCCCCCCCCCCTCTAGAATGGTTTAGGCGCCACCGTTCTATCGCTATACGGTATAATCATTCATGATTCCCGACCCACATCTATAGACCTTAATTCTTTGCGACGCAATTAATATCTTTCTTTGAATCGAATTCAATACTCAGATTGACCTTTAGCACACCAGTAAAAGAAGTCAATGAGGATAAGCTCTATATTGTCGCTGGGTTCGCGTTCCTCTGTATAAAATACGTAATTTAAGAAGCAGGCACAACTTTGTCATAAAATTATAGTCGGATGACAAATGGCGGACTCAACCTCTTCAGTTCGAATGGAAACTATATATTAGTATAGCCGCCTGTGTACACTGGTGATGGTATTTCTAATGGTCTGGTATTACCCAAATATGGACGTAAGTTATCAAGAAATAAAAATATACATGATTCTACGTTGTATAATGAAACACTCCAACGAACTATTGGTTTGCGCTCCGATATGTTTCGATGAGCGTATTATCGCATAAATAAACGTCGCTCACACTGCGTACAAACATACAGAGTATATATGCGTGATTGACTCATCCAACAGCCGTCGTGTGATAGAGATTTAGAGCGCAATATGGATTCAGATGAAACAAAAACTATTATAGACTAATTACAACTTAACATGGAACTAGTATGTAAAACGAACAAAGTGGAGGCTAAAATATTTTAGCTAGAAAATAATAATTTCCATAGCTCAAGAAGCGAGAATCGGCTTACGCATAAAACATGGCTGTGCCGGTAATTTGAGTGTCAATTTACATTGTTTTTCCGCTCTTCTTTGATAACATAACATTTCAACGTCATCGATTTGTTTCACTTATGTCAAACGTGTAGGGATCACGTTCGCACAAATAAAAGGTGGTTCTTTCGGTGAAATGAATTGCCGTTGGGAGACCAACGAATTATTAATACCTCCCACGGATGAGAGCCGAATAACATTCAGGAGGACACTTCTCTAAAGAAATTATTTCTTGATGAGAGATGCAAGGTAATCCGAGCGACAAACAATCCAGCCAGTCGTATCTTGGGGCATCCCTCATCTTTTTCTTTTTTTACGGTGAAATCGTTTGAAATATGAAGCCCTTGTTTGTGCCTGATTTTACTAGAGAGAGACAGGTAAATGAAAAAGATGACTTTAATACGCGGACTTCTTTTGATAATTTGCTGTTAATGAATAACGCTTTATAAGCTCGCGTTTCTCCGCTATAGGGGACACGTACGTCTCAGTTACACATTCTTATACTATCACAACATTGAGGAAAAACACTAAATTTATTTGGTTGAGTTCCATTACATCACTCTAATAAGCAGGATAAGTTACATTATTTGTGCATTTAGTATAATGTAGTAAAAATAAATGTTGTGAAATGTTTGTATATAATCTTGGAAACAGTTTTTAATTTGGTCTGAATACATTACTGATGAGAAACCGTGATGTTTCCATTTTTTTATTTTTGGTCCCAGGGTGCATTTTGGCGATTTTAATGATAATTAGCTAATTTGCATATTTTCTGAAATAAGGTCAGGGGTCATTTTCCATCTAGGAATAGGGCCCAAATTTTCGATCCAAGCAGAATCTTCTTCAGATGCTAACTGACGAGGAAATATAAAAAAAAACATACAATTACACAAGGTAAGTCGTCAGTATCATCTCCTCCTCGGTCAGGATCTTAGACAAAATCAATAACATACAGGGGCGTAGACAACGGGGGGGATGAGGGGGATGCATCCCCCCACCTCACAAGGTGGGGGGATGACATGTACAATCACCCCCCCCAGGTTTTAGGGAAGGATATATTTTTTTGTGTGTGTAGCTGTATACGAGTGGGAAAGAAAACATAAGTTGTATGAGCTAAGACTTGTTAATTATAACGTTAAAAAGGTAATTTATACATCAACTTTCAATTTTTGCTGCGCGCTTCGCGCGCGAACAGATTATCTCAGTTTGTTGTGTAATTTGCGTATGGTTTGGGGTGAGTATTTTTTTCTGATACCGGGCCACGTAGTTTCAGTGTAGGCTGGCATTGCTCTGGCTCCTTGTGTGACGTGCACCAAATTGCACCATTTCAAGTATATAAATGCAAAATCTTCTCCGTGGGAGGGGGATACCCCCTCCCAAACCCTCCCGATTTGGCCCTGCCCCAGTCCTCGGTAGCTTCGCCCCTCGGGACTCATTCTTGGCAATAGGCTAAGTTGTTGGATCATACATAATGTGGCATATGGTGATGTTGGAACTGTGTATGATGCTAAATATAAGTACAATATCTGTGTTGGGGTGCATATGTGTCAATTATTTGTTTTCTTCGTGAAAATATATATACAATTTCTGGTCGATCAAATCATGGCACGCTTTCCCAGATACAGTCAATGTTAAGCCCGAATTTCCTATCTAGGTAAGCACAAGATTGCACAATTTCAAGTCCAAAAATGCAAAATCTCCCTACCGTGGGAGGGGCGACACCCCCTCCAACACCCTCCCCCCGCTCAGTCACTTCGCTCCCTGTGTTGAGGTGCATATTTATTAGTGTGTCAATTATTTGTTTTATCGTGAAAATATATTTCAAATTTCTGGTCGATCAAATCATAACACGCTTTCCCAGATACAGTCAATGTTAAGCCCGAATTTCCTATCTATATAGGTAAGCACCAGAATGCACAATTTCAAGTCCAAAAATGCAAAATCTCCCTAGCGTGGGAGGGAGACACCCCCTCCCACACCCCACCCTCCCCCGCTCAGTCACTTCGCTTCCTCGGGCTTGGTCGCTTCGATCCTTGCAATGTCTCACTCTCACATCTGGCTCAAAGTTGGCAGCACTGTGAGTGTGATTGGGCATGAGCCCCTATATACACACAAAAAATCCTGAGCCTCCATAGGTTTTGCACCCCCCACCACCAAATCCAAAACTGCTTTCGGCCCGCCTGGTGACAACAATCTTAACATCTACCCCCCCCCCCCCCTCACTGAGAGGACTTTCAAGCAATTGTCTTGGTCTCGAAAAATTGGTCTTGGTCCGGTGAACGGCAAATCATCCCCCCCCCCCCCCCCCCCCCCAGGTGTAAGAACCTGTCTACGCCACTGATAACATAACATCCTCGCCCTTGTTGTCTGATTTTCCCATGCCTTGTATCTCATTCTATTTTGTCTGTCAATTTCTTTGCTTTTCCTCTCTTTTTTTTTTAGATATCTAACAAATGCGGCAACATCACATGTGTTCCTTTAGCTCTGATTTTGTTTCCGTCATAAAAGTGGTCATATTTTATTTTGTTTTGTTTCGCATTGTTGTTATGAATCTAATTTTGGCGCAAATAAATATAGTCGTCCAATTCATCCATATTCCTTGCTTAAAGTTATTGATATAGTTATATATTTATTTATTCATATAGGAACAGAGACAAACAGACAGAGAGATAAAGAGAGAGGGGGGGGAGGGACAATTGAGAAGATTGAGTGATAAATTAAAACAAATAACAGGGGAGAGAGAAAGACGGAAAGATGGTGGATAGCTAAGGTAGATGGGAGAAGGGGAGAGGGGGGGGGGGCGGAGGGCTAGAAGGGGGAATTATACAGAGGTATTCTGATGGAAAGGGTGAGAGAAAGACTGCCAGCTGGGTGAAAAGGTGAAAGCTGGAGAGTGGAGCGGCAAAGAAATCGATTTTCCATTCCGATGAAAACAATTCATGATGAAGAGCACCTGAGACCCGCGGCCTTGAAAAAAGGAGTTTCCTCTGCTGCTAGCACCCCTTCTCAAAAACTGTCGATATTAAAAAGAAAAATGTGCTGCTTGCCATGTAGCCTATACAAAAATGTTGATTGTTGTTGACTGAAACGTACGTGCAGTCTTCAAAAAATAAATACTCGTGATTAATAATAACATAATTCGCGGTCATGATGGTTCTTGAAAAAGATGTGAGTTTTCTTTCACCCCCTCTCAAAAAACTGTCGATATTGCAGAAAATGTGGCGCTTGCGATGCTCTATTTAAAACGCAATAAACTAAATTATAAATGTGTTGTTGGTCGATCCGTATACCACAGGCCCGTATCCAGGATTTTCCAAGGGGGGGGGGGGGGGGGGGGGGGGTGCGTAATTTACAAAACGGGACCGAGACCGAACCCAAACGTGGCCGAGACCAAGACCGAGACCGGGGGGGGGGGGGGGGCGGGGGTGTCCGTCGCCAAACAATTTTGCGGCCGAGGCCGAGACCACTGGTTAAGATGGTCGAGTGGACCCATGCAAGACCGGTAGAAAGTGGACCCGAGACCGGCAAAAAGTGGACCTTTGTGAATTTGGGGGTGGGGGTGGAGGGGGGGGGGGGGGGGGGGTGCGTACGCAAACAACGCACCCCCCCCCCCCCCCCCCACCCCCGGATACGGGCCTGTATATCATATATACGTGCAGTATTCGAAAACATACTTGTGATTATTAATAAATTGCGGTCTTCGGTCATGATGGCTCTTGACAAAAGAGGAGTCTGCTTTCACCCCCTCTCAAAAAACTGTCGATATTAAAGACAATGTGGCGCTTGCGATGCACGGTTTAAAAAGAAATCAACAAAATTATGAATAATGTTGTTGACCGTATGACCTGCAGTCTTCAAAATCAAATACTTCTGATAATAACTATAACTTCACTTGCGGTCTTCTTATCTGTCATGTTTCATTTCCCCTCTGTCCGAAAAGATGTGTATATTGAAGAAAATGTGCCGCTTGCGAATTGCCCTGCTTAAAATGTAGCCAACCAAATCACGAATTGTTGTAGACCGATCCGTTTACGTGCAGTCTTCGTAAAAATACTTGTGATTATTAATAACTTGCAGTCTTCGGTCATGATGGCTCTTGACAAAAGAGGAGTTTGCTTTCACCCCCTCTAAAAAAAAACTGTCGATATTAAAGAAAATGTGGCGCTTGCGATGAACGGTTTAAAAAGAAATCAACAAAATTATGAATATGTTGTTGACCGTATGACGTACCTGCAGTCTTTGAAATAAATACTTGTGACAATAATTATAACTTCACTTGCGGTCTTATTATCATGTTTCATTTCCCCTCTGTCCGAAAAGACGTCTATATTGTAGAAAATGTGCCGCTTGCGATGTAAACAGGGGTTTCTGCCCTGTATTCGAACAAATACTTCTGATTAATAATTACTTGCGGTCTTCGGTCATGGTGGTTCTTGAAAAACAGAGTTTCCTTTCACCCTCTCTCAAGAGCGTTACTGTCGAAAATATGACGCTTGCGATGCATGGTTTTAAAAAAAGTTGACCGTATATGACGTATACCTGCAGTCTTCGATAACAAAAAAACGTGACAAATTCTGACAATAATTATGACTTCCCTTGTGGTCTTCTGTCATGACGGTTCCGCAAAAAAAAAGGAGTTTCCTTTTACTAGAACATTCTTTACAAAAATCGATACTGAAGATGATTGTGTGCCGTTTGCGATGCCCTGCTTTTAATGCAACATATTTGTTATGTTTTTTTTTTTTTATATCATGGACAAAAAACGTGCGTGCACGTTCATGCTTACTTTTGTAGAAAAACAAAACACATAAAATATTTGGTAAAGAAACTGGATTTCTTGTGACCTCTTCTAAAATCGATACTTAAGAAATGTGAGATTTGTAATGCTACGTTTATGATATAGCTGTAAGTAACACAAATCTTATTTTTTAAAGGGATCTTATAACTTTGGTGACATATGCACAAACTGACGAAGGGTTGATCAAATGTGTATTTTATACTCTGATTATGTCCACTGAGTGATGTGTGAAAATTCCATGGTGAATGAAGTGTCATATGATCGAGTTAGGAGAGAAAATGCAACGAGATATTCACTAACTCATATGGCGCTGACCTTGTACACAGTTTAAATTGTCCCGTAGAGATTTGTTTAACATATCTTTATAACGAAAGCGACATTTGGAAACTCGAAACCTGTTATATGCTTCATACAAAAAGGTGTGTGAGAATAGCTAGTTGTCTATAAGTAAATGTTGAGGATTTTGACATTGTTACTATAGATCACTTACATAATTGTTATTGTCATTATGATGGACTGATAGACCCGTGGACTACAAGTAAGTCAGTCTTCGAAAATGTATATTAATTAATTGATAGTAATTGTATTATATTAATCTAAAAAATATAATTTCATAATCATCTCACAAAAAAAATATTATGTGTAGCGCCCTCTATGCCAAAACTCAACTATCCCTTTAACAACAACAATAACAACAGCAAAACAGCATGAAATATAATGATATTATCACTATTGAGATAATAAATAATGACAGACCTGTAATATAAATATCGTTTGCGAAGCGAATGTGAATTCAAAGAAAATGCGTAAATATTGAGTGGTTTTCAAAATCGCAGACGCATACGATTAAAGTATACGCATACGTATTCTAAAACTACATCTAGTCAGACGTAATTTTTTGTATTTCCAGAGGTTTTTTTTGGCACAAGATATCTGTAATCAATATGTTTTAAATTTTAAATTTGTGTTCGTTGTACTGACCTAAACTACCATACAAACAACTGAGAACAACGTCAAAACTTGTTTTCTCGAGAGAAAATTGAAACAAACACTTTCCTTATCAGAGTATGCTACTGAAGTTTATTACCTCAATTTAATTTACTACTTCAATTATTTGGCACTACGTCAAATAGTAATACGTATAATGAAAGTGCGTAATAGAATACGTCATTTCGGATTTTGAAAATCACGTCTTCTCGTTTGGACGCAAACAATTAGAGACAAGAGAGAAAACACTCGAGTTGATGGGAGAAAAGAACTGGTTCTCGACGGGAACAGCCGAGGGGTTATTCAATAACGACACACAAACAAAATTCGCCCCGTAATTGTTGCCCCACATCCTTACTTCCACACGTATCATTTTCCTGGCGGGTGTTTCACAAAGATCCTAAGTTGAACTTAAACTCTAGAAGTTGGACTTATGTACTACGGTAAGCCATTTGTAGCCTTGAAATCAAATATATTCAAAAACCAAAATGCAATTTTGTTTAGACTTTTCATAAATTTTACATGAAGAACATGAAATCTCCTTGATAATAGAAATATATTAATGATTTGAAACAACATTTTATGCCTTTTTAAAAGTACTTTTACAATTTGTTTTCAAAGAAACTAACGGCTTTCCATACTTTTTAACTCCAACTTAGAGTTAAGTTCAACTTAGGATCTTTGTGAAACACCCCCCTGTAGAGATAGAAAGAGAGGGAGAACAAAAATGCATCCTCTTCTTTTACATTAAATCAAAAACTAACACGCGTTCCAGACGTGGAATAAATGGTCTCTTTTCATTCATTAAGTTGATTAATTGGTTATTATATTGTTTAACTTAAAGGGATAGTTGAGTTCTGGTAGAGAGAGTACAGTTTTTGTCAAATTGAATTTTAGTAACCAAAACCTGCACCATTACATTACAAACTAATAGTTATGACTCCACCATGCTCAAAAGGAATACAAAAAAATACAAACGACTAAGTAAAAAGCCTGTTATCATTCAAAAAGAGCTGTTTAAACAAAAGAGGGCGCTTTAAAAAAAACGCATTTGTTTAAACCCTTTTAAATAAAACATTGTGCATGAGATGTTTTGTTGAAATAGTGATTGGATAGAGAGATAATTAACAAGTATCTAAAAACCTCTTTTGAAAAATTTTGAAAAGAGGAAGCATTTTAAAACGAATTTTAACGGCTTGTGGGGCCCCACATTTATTACAAATGGTTTATGTTTATGGATATTTCAGCCGTTTCTGAACCGATTTTGATCAAATAAAGTTTATTCTGTCATTAAAATGGTATGCTCTTTCTAATTTGATACTCAGTTTTTCATTATCTCACAAAAAAAATTATTTTGTGTAGCGCCCTCTATACCAAATCTCAACTATCCCTTTAAAGGGATACTAAAGTAATTTTGTCAAACACAATTTTAGTAATTAAAACTTGCAAGCTATCATTAAAAACTAACAGTTATAGTTCAGTGATGCTTGAAAGGTAGCAAAACATATACGGGGTTAAGTTACTGGGCTGTTTTCATTTAAAGGTAGTTCAGATTCGTCAAATGAGATGCGCGGCGCCATCTTGCATACGCGTTGCGCACGGTGCGTAATGCACGTTAGCTCAGTGTCATGCGGTGCGCGCAAACTAGCCCAGTTCAAAATGGCGACCCGCTATGTAGCATCCCCACGCTTGATGCCCTTTAAAAAGCAGCCGTTAACACAAAAAGTCGCTCTCCAGACATCTTATGTTTCAACCATTATTTTAAATCAACAAATGTGAATGTTATGTTCGGTTGAAATAGTTATTCAATAGAGAAATCAACAAAAAAAGATTTAAAAATCATTTTGGTAGATTTTCAAAAAAGTGTAGCATTTTAAAATATATATATATATATATTTCTACATCAATTTCATTCGGTATAATAGCGTATTGATATAATGAAGATAACTATGTAAATTAAACTAACCGTATATAACACACGTCGCAACTGGCATGCAAAATAATTTTCCTGAAGAAAACATTTTATTCCAAATCCCCCTTCACATACGCAAAATATAATCCTCGCTGCATACACTGTAAACACTTTTATCACACATCGCATTGTTTTTATTTATAATGAGAAAATGCATCATCTTACATTTTTATAATACTTCTCACCGCTTCAGTTCTAAAGTTTAGTCAATAATTGGTTCAAATAATGCTCTGATTTATTATGTTTTTTCATTGTGTATAACTTAAAAATCATTTAGAAAACACTCTGACTAAATTTACATTTGGTAGTATACGGATTGTGTGTTACATAACCTACTGAACATATTGAACTAAAGTTAAAAAAAAAAAAAACACGGGCTTGAATTTACCCCTAAAACAATTTTGAGCCAAATGTTTATATAAAATTGCAACATCATATCCGCTGGCTTGATAAGGGTTAGAACAAACTTCACATGACCCAAATCACCAATACAAGACCGGTAAGAGAGATAACAAAAAGAGTTAATATCAATTTTGTAGAGAAGTAGGGCCATACCTGTTGGCTCATGTATATACGGTAGTGGCATTGTGACCGCCCCCACAGTGGATGAGACAACCGTAACCAAGGGGAAAACAGGGGCCAGGGGGGTCCCGTGGGGGAGAAGGGCAGCATGGTGTTATGTATGTCTTTATTCATTATTTGGCACACACCCCTGTGGTAAAAGGGGTGTGCCGCAACCATTTCCAAAATGTCCCCTCGACCTCTGTGCTACGCCCCTCCGCCCCCACACTCCTCAACATCACATCCCCTTGAGCGAGCGAGTGCCCCGAATTAGAGCAGAAGATGATGATATCGTTCTGATATTAATATGAGACACATGATTACACTTACTTTGACCCCACTTTTGATCTTGACTCTATCACGAGATCGCCACTTGTCACAAGTCGATATTATACTACTCACGCCTTGGCTTGTTTCCAAAGCCCGCGTGTCGCTTACTTGCTGCCTCCTACGCCGGCAGCCGACCGTACGTCGACACGTGGCGACAGGGGGTCAAGTCTTCTGCAGCAGCAGTACTTCAACCACAGATCGACACATCGACCGTCCGCGATCTTTGTTCAGAGTGATTTTTCCGAAAATATGAATCGATATTTAGCTCTTAGCGATTCTCTGCACGTTTGGTGGGTCGTGTTGGGAGGTTCAGATATGCAACATCCTTTACAAGATTTGTTTGTTAAAGGGACTTAGTAACATTGTCCAAATCCTCAAAATAAAATTGTAATTCTAGCGGTTCCTTTATACCTTGTTGTATTCGTATTAACAATAAAATCATGGGACAGCTTTCGGTTTTTCAAATTTCCATTTCATTACAAAGATATGTATGATTGAAGTATTTAGATAAGAAAATCTCCGGGCGAGATTTTCATCCCTGTACAAAGTGAATGCAGTGAGTTGGTGAATATCACCCAATATCACTTTGCATTTTCGCTCATTACTTGGCCATACATTGTCCATTTGACCTGAAATTTTCACACAATACCCTGAGGACATATGAGATAACAACAGTATACATTGCATCAACCATTCATCAGTTTTTGCACATCTCAACAAAGTTACTAGATCCCTTTAATACTCGTTTACTTCACTTCGTTGATATCTCATGCAGTTTATTATTCAATTAAAATATTATAAAGAAACTGACCAGAAATATATAATGTGATTAAAAATAAGCAAAGAAAATGGTATTCCAACGGGATTCGAACCCGAGACCTCCGGATTGCTAGACCGGTGCTCTTACCGACTGAGCTATATAAAATCCTATGACGGCATTCGTCCCAGAAACCCCTTAATTTTCAGTGCTCGTGAGGTCAAAAGCTATTATAAACCTGACATAAACCCGAAGGATAGAAATCAACTTGGGGATATATGCGAGGGATCACCGAAGTGATGCAGCTTTTTAAAATAATTAATTCAAACATATAAAGAAACTGAAAATTAAGGGGTTTCTGGGACGAATGCCGTCATAGGGTTTTCTATAGCTCAGTCGGTAAGAGCACCGGTCTAGCAATCCCATTTTCTTTGCTCATTTTAAAAATAGTATTGAACGATTTTTACAGTCATATGCTATTATGTATGCAGTCATCATGCCCCATAGCACATAAGTTTATTAATTCGGTTCAGTTTATGTTCCTTCCAAAGAAATTTAAAGAATAAATATTGTAAATAATACTACTCACATTTTGCAAAAGGAGATAATTATATCGTAGTATACAATACGATTTTCCATGAGGTATACAGTCATGTTTGGGGCACTGGGCTTACTCGATAAGAGGAGGGACACACTAAAGCTATGTATTTCTTAATTTCTTCGTGATTTTTTAGACTTTAATGGTAAGCAAAACCGCCCCTTCCTCCCACCAACCCACACCATCTCATCCACCCAGACGCTACAGTATTATGAATGGTCGAAGATATGTTTTAGTCCTATACAGTACAACAAAACAAAAAGCGCTTGTGGCCACCGAGGAAATGAAGCGAGAAACTGGACGCAACCTCGCCCTAGTCCCCTCGTTTACCCATAGGGTGTTGTGAATGTAGGACACTGCCCCCGTTTCCCCGCCCGAAAGAAACACTAAATATCACCGTCCCCAATAGCACCACTGAGAGGCATATAAGGATGTTTCGCCACCGACGTTGGGGGAATATTATTACCTGTTTGTTCCTTAGGCCCTTTCAAAATTATGTATGTGTTTTTGTACTCGCGTACATAGGGGTGTGAAGCGTGGGGGCGGGGCTGTGCCCCTCCCCATGCACACAACTATATATTTTGAACAAGAAATGTCTTTAAATTTGGACAAATTCATCTTATTTGTGGGATAGCCAAGTCACGTAGTTTTTGTTAAAACCACACAATTTCGGGTTAATTCGTATGGTGAAAAAAATATATAATTCCGGACAACATGCCCTGGTTTGGGGGGGGGGGGGGGGGTTATATGGACAATAATGTCTACATGGGGTCAACTATACCCCCCCCCCCTTCCTATGGTCCCCCATATTTCATTTTCGTACACGCCACTGGTTGTCTGGCTGTGTTCTGGCGGACTGCATCCTATCCAAACGCACCCCTGGGGCCGGATGAAAATCGTTGGCGTTGCGACAGGTATATCGGCCTCGCAAAATGTGAACTTAGAATTCAAGAAGAAGAAAACAGAGGGAAGAACAGTTGTTTTTAATGCGCAACACTCGACATAATATGATAACAATTTACAATTTGAATGTGTATTGATGTTTTGAAATAAAATGTAAGGGTAACATAATTATCCTCGTTTGAAGTGAACATTGTTGCAACACATTCTAGTCAACTGTTGCAATCAAATTGAACTAAATTGTGTTAGTAACATTTACGTTAACTTCTATTTTGTTTGTCTTCCTAGACACTGTCACCCTTATTTTCTTCTTTATTGTTAAAGGGACAGTTGAGTTTTGGTATAAAGGGTGCTTCAAGAATTTTGTTTTTGTTTTTTGTGAGGTAATGAAAAACTGAGTGTCAAATTTGAAAGAGCATACAATTTTAATGACAGAGGAAACTTTATTTGATCAAAATCGGCTCAGAAACAGCTGAAATATCAATAAACATATCCGATCGGAATAAAATAATGTAGGTACCCACATTTATTCGATGATTTAGGAAAAACAAATTAAATGCTTATACTTTTTCACACATTTACAAAAGAGGTCTTTAAACAGTGTCGTTGATAATCTCTCTATTTAATCATTATTTTAACAAAACATCACATGCAATAAAAAATTTTAAAAAATGGTTGAAAACAATTCGTTTTTAGAGAGCGCGCCTTCTTGTGTTTTAACAGCTCTTTTTTTTTTAAATGATAACAGGCGTTTTAATACTTAGTCGTTTATAATATAATTTTGTACACGTTTCGAGCATGTTGGAGTTATAAGTATTAGTTTGTAATGTTATGGTGCAGGTTTTGGTTATTAAAATTCAGTTTGAACAAAACTGTATCATTCCTTTAAAACACACCTTTCTAATCAATTTGATTCTCTGTCTTTTCCCAGACACGTCCTTCTCCTTACCTAGCTACTAGATAATTAAATTTGTCATGACACATCTGTTCGTGAAATAAGTATTATAAAGTCTATGAAGGTTAGTCTACCTTTGTAGTTAAAGGGATAGTACAGTATTGGGTACTGGTTTAGAGGGCGCTTCAATAAATAATTAATTTGCGAAGTAATGACAAATTAAGTGTATATTATTTGGAAGAGCACGTAATTTTAAAGATAAGGCAAACTCTAATTTGATCGAAATCGGTTCAGAAACAGCTGAAATATCAATATATATATCAAATTGGAAGAAATGTGGGACCCATATTTATTTGGTAATTTAAGAAAAAAATATTTATAACATGCCTACGCTCTTTTGGAAATATACCGAAGAGGTTTTTGAATAGTTGTTGATGATCTCTCTATTGAATCATTATTTTAACAAAACATCACATTCACAATTTTTTTTACAAGAAATGGTTAAAGCCAATATGCTTTTAGAAAGTGCCCTCTTGTGTTTTAAGTTTAACGGCTGCATTTTTAATGCTATCATACTTCAAACTTAAGTAACGTTTGTAAGTTTGTATTATACCTTTTGGCCATGGTGGACGTCTATTAAAGTATTAGTTTGTAATGATATGGTGCAAGTTTTAGTTTAATACTAAAATACATGTTTGCCATAACTGTACTATCCCTTTAAATTGATCTATATAATAGTGAATGTGATACAACCTGCATTAAAAATGTCAAAGGGTTGATAAACAATTGTGTGTCACTGATGGCTGATATGTCTACTGAGTGATGAGCGAAATTTTCATGATAATTAAAAGTCATATTGCCAAGTAATGAGCGAACACAAAAAGTGTTATTTTGATGTATACAGTCGACATAATCCTCACTATTTTTAAAACATAATTTCATAAATATGCCAATAATGAAGTGGACGTTTGCACAAAAAAAACGAATCTGGTTTCATACTTCAGCAGCAACAGCAATGCATGGAAGAGCCACTATAGAGGTTCGTAATAAATCACTAGATCCCTTTAGCAGTCATTTATTCCTTCCCAAGAAGTTGCCAGTCACTCATCTATACTATCCAAGTCGCACTTGGGCGTAGCGTGGTCGGACTGATTGGGGGCACACAACTTATCGGGGGTGGGGGGAGGAGGCGGGGCGCAACTTTTGTTTTTATGTATTAAAAACAAAATATTCCCCTTACGTTTTTTGTTTCTTCTTTTTTTCTTCAATAAATGGATTTGTTTGAATTACCACTATGGTATGCATACAAACATAGTTACATGAAACTGAAAAGTATATGTATATCATTGGCTTATCGTTATTCTATATACATTATTTGGTCACTATTGTCATGATTAGTGTGTTTATTTCACATCAAAAGGGGGAAATGGAGATATAACCGTGGGCGTTACCTGATTTGGGAATCTCTCTTTCATTCTGTTTTTGTTTGTTTTTTAGTAATTCGTCTTCCAAGAGGCACATTTATCATTCTCGTGGTGAGAGGGCAATGTGGGATGCAATACCCGTTGGCGCCCCAGTTTCCACAAATCATTAATCATTCTGCATATACAAGCATTGATCACGCTGATTGTCGATGTCGTAATTTGTCAAAGTCAAACATATATTACCGATTAAAATTCAGGCTTATTGGTACTGCATCTGTGGGTATGCGAAAGAAATGATATGGGGAATCGCAGATATTTTTAAATGTAAATATACGGATATTATCAAGCTCTTTTTATCACAATTATGATTATTTTATGAACTCCTTATTCGTTATTGGTCATCCGTAATTATTGTTTTACGTTATAAACGCTCTCCCGATAATTTCTAAAGGCAACGGAATTTATTATTATTTAATGGTTTAAGCGTTTTCCTTTACCAAATAAAATGGCAACATCTAACTGACCACTTCTCGTAAACATCGTATATATAAAGAGAATTACAAAAAATGCGTACGTTTTCTGTTATTCAACCATAAAAAAACAATCAATTACACCGTTAATTGATTAACAGATCGGCGGCGCGGAGCGTTAACAAAAATGTTCCAACGCCTCTAAAAAAAATAAGATGAGGAAGATTTCCGCCGAGTGAAATTGAAACCATCGTTCATTGACAATCAATGCATAGCACCTGTTCAGGTGGTTGCAGAATGGCACGAAATCGAGTCAGCCCCAGACCCCATGAGACCGCACCATCGAGCGGCGTTACCCCCCTTCCTATAGCTTTATCATTTTATTGAATGGAAATCGTTTTACGTGCGGTAACTGAGCTCGGAACTATACTCAGGTATGTAAAAAGAAGAATGTGACGTGCTGTATAATACTATGATAAGATGAGCTTAAAACTATACATTCAAGAAAATAGTACCTGTAGTGAAAACGTTTGTTACACGCATAAGCCTTTTTTCTTCCAAATATAGGAATTAGTGTTTTGTGTTTTGGTGGAAAGGGCAGAAGATCTAGATACATCCTAGCTCTATGGTTCGAAAACAAAAACATTTAAAGAGCAATAACAACGACGACAACAACAACAGAATACATTCTATTTATCTCATGCAGTTCTGAATAATTATGCCTTGAGCGCCGATTTGGGAGAATTGGAGGAGGGGGCGATTTATGGTACATGCCCCCCCCCCCCCCCCAACATGATTGAGGAACGTTGTGTAAAATACACTTCCCCAGGTGCGTAACAAAAAGAACGAATATTAAAATACTGAGCTGGCTTTAAACGAGTGAAATACCAGTTATCATAGTAATTGTACTGATTGAATAATGTATAATAGCAAATGCAAACAATAAACAGTTTCCGCACTTTAGCAGAATTGAATCCTATAACATGAATATATCAATTCATTGATGTGGATCAATTAGGCAAACTCAAGAATGGTATACTATTCATACATTGCCTTCCTTGAAACAATACAAATTGTCGTGCATACATACTACTATCAAGTATAGGTACTAGGTTAATCCATTTAGATTCTTGTTGTGAGAATATATTCATAAATAAAACAAGAAGCTTTCAGGTAACTTATCCCATTCAGGACCGCGCCCTACATTACAATATCTGAGATCGTATGCCTAATGCGTGTTATACCAACGCTATACAGTACTCAACTTGTTAATGTGTATAGATCACTGTGTAGAAGACATCCGGTGGCTTTTCCGGTTTCGTCAAGTCAATCATAATTTAGTCCGACGATAAATTCGGTCAATTAGCGATGGCCACAAAAGCGGATTATATATATCTGAGACGCTTAATTGAATTGAACATGAGAGACGCAACGTCGATATCGGCATCCAGCGGCCATATTATATTCCGTTCTTGAATATCATCACGGATCGAGGATATACCGCATGATTGCGATGGAATCATAACGTTCATCAAGCTGATATTTCTGACTACGAGTCATTTAATGCAAACGTTAATATGGTGAATATGCACATAATCTTGTTCTCTATCAAAAGGGAACACAGCTTATCTTTGTATTTGACTGACGGATTAGCACATTTTCCCCCCCGTCGTACCCTCTTTGAACAACGAATCTATAACGAATACAATGTCCTTACTCTTTTAGAAAGGGGTTGTAGGTCTCCATGTATATTGTACACTGGATGATACTTTAAATAATGATTTTGTATTTTTTCTATGAACGTGAATGAAATTTTCATCTTCAGTATTGTTTTGTATTTCTCCTATATCATGTATATATGCCATATCAAGATTTGAAATCAGTTTGTGTCGAACTGTTATATATATGAAGATAATTCATTGCATAATAACATTGCTAAAATATTCCTAATTATGTTCATAGAAATATTAATGCAGCTATTATGATATTGTGTTTCCTTGTTAAACTAAGATGTCACGTCAAGTTTTGAAATCATCTTGCGTCCAAATGTCATCAATATGTAGCTAATATATACTTCGAAACAAAAAATGCATTGTTTAATATTCATAATGAACTAATTATTTGTAATTACTTTCATAGGGGAAATTGATCTAGCATGTTTTATTCCGGTCCTATAGCGTATAGCATGCAACGTGAAGTTTCAAAATCATTTTGCGTCGAAATTTCAAATTTATGTCGATATTCTACTTCAAAACAGAACACGCTATTTGGTATTTATAATACCTTTCGTAGTATTTTTTGTATTAGCGATATAGTGAATGTTACCCATGCATCAAAACACAAGGCTTGATTTATTTTAAATTTTACAACCACTGACGGCGGGAATTAGGAACTATACATGGGAATTATCAGCCAATAATGGATGCTTAAATGAGACAGGAGTATTGTATCAATATGTTTGCAGAGTCTGATCATACATCACATTTTAATGACTATATACATGTATACTATGATGGTAATCAACGCCAAAAAGTACACAGATAATTTCCTAACAGGTGGCAAAATAATAACCATATATATGATAATGCATAAAACGCGTGTGATTGTTTGTGCACATTTCAATGACATGTTGCACGTGCCAATAAAGAGAAAAGGTGTTCTGGTTATATAGGTGGTGTTTCACTTTTGCAGGCTAAAACATAGAAAGTTGCATGACATCAAGCATAATATATTGAAGAAAACATAATTTTACAGCTTATACCTGAGAAGATTTAGACCAGAGGATCACTTTTTTTGTGAGATTATTATTAACCAATATCTATTTTAATTATTTAATTATATATTTGGTCAAAGAGACGCTTATAGTTAGTCTTGTGATGGCAGCCCTATTTCATGAGAGTTAGACTACACAGTACCATTTTTCTTGTATTATTTGAATAATTTCCCACTAAATGGATACACGGATAAAGGCAGTATCCTTGTGGTTCATGGGATGTTTTACTGAACTTGATGATACCTGCAAAAGGGATACACTGCCTTTAAACGTATTATTGTGACGTAATGGCACACGCAACAATGGTTGAAGGCGAGACGAGCACTTTAAATGTTTTAGCGATTAGTTTTAAACGGTGCGCATCCTATCGGATACAAATCCGTATCGCAACGATACTACGACGTATATTAAAAGAAAAAGTGCGCATTACTCGAAATGATCACCCACAATTCCGCAAACCACGAATATAATTACATTCAGGCGTTCGGCTGAGTGCGCAGTCGTCCGCCATTTAGCTGATTAGAGGGGTCGTAAACAAGCCACTCTTGACATATGGGGGAAAGATGATCCAAGTTCGATGGTTAACCCCCCCCCCCCCCCCCCCCCCCACACTCCTCATGTTTAATTAAACATTCCCTGAGCTTTAGAGTACGACTGGATTAAAAATGCGAGAATATCCAAACAAACGCAGAGATAAAGAGCGATTTGAATTTCAGACTGTTGCGGTACAACGCTTGAAAAGGCCGTAAACAGATTATTTCGCTCCCCAAAATCCGAAAGGGTATTAAAGTTCCACGGACTTCGGTGCAGCCCGATGAAGCTCAATGGCTTTATCATCGATAGCAAGTAACGGAGGGCGTCCTGTGCTAAAAAAAAAACACGCTGTTTTCCTCTTCATGGTTCTGTATAATGTGCACGTGTAAAATCGTGACATCCATGAGATAAATGAGTAATCTTGGCAAGACTACTTCATTTTTAACAGGTGTTTACTAAGAAATTCAAATGCTAACCATATAAAATGTCATGCATAGGAAATGTTTGCTGGCTTACAATCAAATATACACGTACGCACGCGCACACACGCATACACACACACACACGCACACACGCACACACGCACATACACATACACATACGTCAACACACGCATACACACACACACGCACACACGCATACACACACACACGCACACACGCACATACAGATACACATACACACACAAACACACACACACACACACACACACACACACACACACACACACACACACACACACACACACACACACGAACACCTACACAAACACACACACACACACACTTTCGTACGCATACAACCGGGCACGTACACACACCTTACAAATCCTCGACGATATACGGATATTTAACAAAACGGAAACAAATAACAAGATTAGATAGATAACAGGAAAGCATAAACCTTTACCAGTACTTAATATCAAAATATGATACAGAAAACAAATAATCTACTGTACTTTCTCTATTTATTAACTTTATTTGCGGTTTAGCATTCACCAAAGTCAAATACATAATTAATTAATAAAATTAATAAATTAACTATCGAAGAAATAGTATTTCTTACATGATACTGCTGTATATGTATTAATTCCCGCTACGCCTCTGCAATGCATATATATATATATATATATATATATATATATACATGATATTACCTGGTTGGCCGTTTTCAAATCTTCATGCATCGTCTATAAATACATCAGCTATAAACGTGTATAATATGTTCATATCAGCATTAGATGACGCCTACTCATACCGAAACGTACGATTGGATCAACTGATATGATATAGCGCTCTTAGCATTATAAATCTATTCTCACTTTATCAACGCTTTTAACTATATTATATTATATTAAGTTGTTTTTTAACACTTTCACTCTAATTTATACGACTTTTGGTCTTTTTAAAGGGATAGTTGAGTTTTGGTAAAGAGAGTACAGTTTTGGTCAAACTAAGTTTTAGTAACCAAAACCTGCACCATTACATTACAAACTAATAGTTAATTCCACCATGTTTGAAAGGAATAAAAAAAAGTACAAATGAATAAGTTAAAAGCCTGTTATCATTCAGAAAGAGCCGTTAAAACACAAGAGGGCGCTCTCTAAACACTCATCGGTTTCAACCATTTTAAATAAAATGTTGTGCATGTGATGTTTTCTTGAAATAGTTATTAGATAGAGAGATAATCAACAACTATTTAAAAAACTCTTTTGTTAATTTTTGAAAAGATGAAGCATTTAAAAAAAAAATGTATTGGCTGGTTCAAAATTGTCGAATAAATGTGGGGCCCCACAATTATTACAAATGGTTATGTTTATGGATATTTCAGCCATTTCTGAACCGATTTTGATCAAATAAAGTTTATTCTGTCATTAAAATTGTATGCTCTTTCGAATTTGACAGGCAGTTTTTCATTATCTCACAAAAAATTATTTTGTGTAGCGCCCTCTATGTGTTATCCCTGTAATGTGTTCCGTAAAATAAACAAATATAATATTTACTACCAAATGCATTTCAGTTGTAAACAAATGCAAATACGTGAAAAATGATTAAGTTGTCATTGTTTAATGTTTATTGTTATCATTAAGACGGACTTATAATCCACGTCAACAATTTGTCGTCTGAAACATACAGGGAAAGAGTTTTATGAATTAGAGTGAAAATATTTCAACAACGACACGAGACTAAAACGCATGTTGTACTTATATTGATTGATGCCATCATTATCAAATAAGGGTTGGTTCGCTGTCTCTCCCTTTTCTCCCCTCTCTCGTTCTCTCTCTGCCTCTCACTTTATCTCGTCAAAACATACTTTAATTTCATAACTGCCAAAATATTAAGGATGCGAAATATCATGACACATTTATATTCATCACTCAGACATAGTTAATAATGCGTTCACCCTTTGAATGTCAAATCTTGACAACTATTGTGTTAATTTTGTTTGATGAATTTAGTACTATTAATATATAACGTTTCATATCAACCTTCTCTTCTTATGACATTCCATGTCGCTATGAATGATTTAGTTAAGGTTGAATAAACGTTTTAGTTGTCTTCTGAAACTTGTCAGTACGTTTAAACGAATTTTTCCTTACAGGGGGGAGGGGGGGGGGGGGTGGTTCCCGCGGAAAATAGTTGTTTATCCATCGATATCAATCGATTCACCAGTTCTTAGTTCTTTATGTTCTTTTGAAAATGCACTTCATCAACTACTGTAGTACTACTACACTGTGTTTCATCGATGTGTTATTGGCCTGTTTCGACGTCAAGTGACCTTTCAAGGTAAACGATAGCGTATCAACCTTACCCCCTCCCTCCGGAGGAGGGGGTTCAGATTTCTTTATAAGAGGGGTCAGTTTGTGCAAAAGGAAGACTGGCGTTTCATGTATTCTTCCCCAAAGTACGGCAGTTAAGGAGGCAAGAAATTAGATGGGGGTGGGTGGGTGGGGTGTGTGTTTTTGAGGGGTGGGAGGTGCCCCCTGTCGGCCCCCCTTTTTAGATGATGCGCCACTCCAAGTTTGTATTTAAAGGTCGATTAACACGCCATTTCAAAGTCAAATGTAGAGGACAGGACATTGTCCGCTATAGCTGGATATCATTGCACATTTTAAGTGCAACTCGGCAACACTTCAACATAGCCATTGCAAGATGCAATCAATTTACAATGATTTGCACAAACCCCTGCACCGTAAACAAAACTTTTGTGAAATAAATGGTCCCAGCCTTAAAAGGTCTATTGATCATATACTGTATATATGTAGCTTCAGTAGTATTCCTTGCCCAGTTATATTATTTAAAATATGTATATAGCACGTGTAATGGCTAAGCGCCACTCCGAGAAAGCCGTGCGTGCGCTCATGGGGTCCTGTGAAACAGTAATCGCTTGCGCTCTGAGTCTTTTCGATGAGCGTATTATCGCATAAATAAACGTCCCTCACAGTGCGTACAAACACATGCGTGATTGACTCATCGAACAGTTCTCACGTGACCGGGATTTTAAGCTCAATATGGATTTAGACGACACAGAGATTGGAGATTGTCTTATAGGACACGGTGGAGAACAGCAAGTGATTTAGGCCATTATCATGACTGTACAGGTTTTAAGTCAATTTACAAACAAGTAAAGAATGAAATTAGGTAGTAAGGAAGGTGAGTGTCATTAATGACTTTAGGGTATGGGATATTGGATATTAAAGGTAAAGGCCAGTTTTGGAAACGCCCCCCTCTCAAAAAAATGAAATGGAAGCTCTTATTACCAATAATGTGAAAGAATATAATTGTACTAATATAGGATTATCCAAATTTGGCCAAGAAACCGCCTACTAATTGATATATTTGCAAAATTATAACTTGATCTGCTGCAGATAGAGATCACCAACTCCGGAATCGCCCGTACGCTACGTACAATGACCACGTGCGAGTACACGAGGTGTTCGTTTTTACGGGCTTGTCCCCAGCTTGTCGATATCTCCCCCAGCGCTAGCGGCGTGGACAGGTCCGAACTGGCGGTGGATTTATAAATTTCACAGGCGGATATTGGATTTCTTCCGATATTTCTGTATTTAACGATGCTTAGGTTCCGATTTTGACACACAAGCCCTATTTCAATACTTATTCAACAATAATGATCAATATAGATGTATTCGGCTTCTTTCCCAAAACTGGAATTCATCTTTAACTGTTGATACCTCGTTGAGAGCGATTTGTAATAGCCTGTAGGTATTACACACAAAGTTTCCATAGACCCAGATCGGATACCTCTCTCCGTGGGTAAGGTCCGAGCAGTAATAAAAACGATTGCTTACGGCTATCTGCATTCACTGAATTTGTGCATCCAAGACAAATTATCTTGTTAAAGCGTTTTAATCCATGGAGAGCATTTAGCCAACCATGGTATATTATGTACACAAGAGTTCGACTACTATATACTTGACATTTCTTGGTAATATTACACTACGGCATACATAATTATCCTTTTAGCAGTTTAGTGGATCTTCGTTTTATTTCCAAAGGCGATGACGGGATTGAAGATCGTAAATATTAGTATTTGTTTTAGTCCCCGAGGCCCATCACCTGCACGTACAGAGGTGGATTCCGTATAGCAAGGAACTTTATACGTTAATATTAATAGCTCCGCTCAATTTGCCAGGTACGTTCAGCCTGAAACAGATTAGCTCAATTTATCATTCTGCAAATCTGTACGAATAGAAGCTTAAAGATACTAGTCAATCGTATAGTCATGTCGAAAACATTGGGCGAGTTGCTAACCTTAGAGAATAATCTGTAAACATAATTAATGGTTGCTTTATGTTAGCTAAAATACGAGCGAAACTAGTTGACGTTTGCTGATAATCTCAGTCGGTGTAAACGTTTTACGAATAGGAAATCAAAAACTTAAGAGTCATTAAAACATTTCTTATCATATTTGTAATCTTTAGGATTTTAATATCCTTTTTAGATACCCCAAATCCACTGCAATGTTATAAACAATTAATAATTTATGATTATATGTGTAATGTATGCTTTTATAATAGATGTTTTGTTTTATATTGATGCGAAAATAAAATTTAATTTAATTAAATAGAACATTTTGAATCACTGATGAATAAGGCATGGATAACACGAGATATACAAACCACAATCCCATCGCGTTTCTTTAAGGTAGCGTTTTCAGCGGCGTTAATGCTTAACCAAATTAGCGGACTAAATTGGCTGAATCATGCGGTCTATGTCTATCGTCTGCGGATTAAGAGCTCACTTGATACACGTCATGGGAATCCGTACCTATACCTCTTTGCTTTCTTTTGCGAGGTACACCGGTATGTAACCGCTATATCCCAGTGTCAACACCTACATACATAGCCTGCTAGAAATGAAACAAAATAATCGCCTTCTTTCCGCATCAACATCTTACGCTGCAAACTCTTCCCCCCACCCCCCCCCCCCCCCCCCCCATCCCCCGTGGCAAGTTCCACCTGTTCCACCACAGGGCCCCCTGTGAGTTACCTCACACCTCTATGTATAACGAAATTGTTATCATAGTTATGACAACTTATGTAACCCCATGACTACACCCAAAACTTTGCCTTCTAGAAATGGAAAAAAACCGGATTGACCCGGGCTATACCCGTGTGAGTTACCGCGTAAACACCTTTATACCACGCTGCACATTAAGCAACCCCACGTGGCAACTACAGCCCCGTTACGACACTCTACGCTTTGTCTTCTAAAAATGTGACAGAATTATTACCTTATTCAACATCAACATCTTACGATGCCCCCTGTATCCATGTGCCTCCCTATGTACTCTCTCAGGCTATGCACCTTTGGGATACCGTACACCTTTATACCACGCTGAATCAGGCAATCTCGTGCGACACCACCTTACTATAGCCCCGTTACGACATTCAATACCTTACCTTCTAGACATGAGACAACATCATCGCCGCATTTACCATCAAAATCTTACGTTATCTTATTATATCCATTTGCCTTTCGTATTGACTCTCCTATAGGCTATGCTCCTGTGAGTTTTTGTACACCTTTATACCACGCTGGATTAGGTAATCCCCTATATGACAACTATATCCCCGCAACGACATTCTACACCAAATACCTTCCAGAAATGAGACAAAATCATCGCCGCATTTTCCAGCAAAATCTTACGTTACCCCCCTCCTGGACACCAATGCACCCCTGTATATAGCCCAGATGGGTTTATTTAAACTACACCATGGTCTACTCAGAATGACACCTGACTTTGTCACATTCACAACCTTGCCTTCTAGAAATGTGCCTCCGCGTGTGGCATCAACATCTTACGTTGCCCCCTCATTACAAGTATTGTACCCCTGTGCACCTGCTGGGATATAGACCGGGCTATGCACAATGCGAGTTACAGCGCACCTTCCTGACGCAATCAGGTAATCATTATTAAAGGGATCTAGTAACTTTGTTAGCATGTGCAAAAAGTGATGAATGGTGTATACAATGTGTACTGTTGCGATCTGATACTTATGTCCACTATGTGACATTAAATGCATATTATATGGCCAAGAAAATAATGAGCAAAATGCAAAGTGATATTATAGCTAACTCATTGCACTGACGGTGCACATTAAGTTATAACTCTCCGGTGGATAATTTAAAATCCGAACACCTCAATCGTAAATATCTTTTCACCGAAAGGGAATTGTTGGCAAACCTAAACCTGTTCCATGCGTATATAATTGGTAATGCAAATGCAACAAGGTATGAGAGAACCACATGTCGAGTTCTAAGTAATATGTGTGGATTTTGACAATATTACTGGATCCCTTTAATAGCCCCGTGAAGAGACTCAACACCGTACCTGCTAGAAGTGAGCCGTGTTTACCGACAAAAAAAAGTTATACCCCACCCCGAGATTGACCCGGGTTATCCCCTTGTGATTTACCGTACGGCCTTTATACCATGCTGAATTAGGCAATCTCACGTGACAACTATTTTAGCCCCGTGACGACACTCAACACCTTTTGCCTTCAAGAAATGAGGCAAAATTATCGCCGCATATAGCATCAAAATCCAACGCTCCTAACATGTTAGGCATCCTGTATTAAGCCACTTTTTTGCCTTTCGCCATTCACCTATTTTTAAGAACACGGATGTTGTTATAGACTCTTCCGCCGTTTCCAGCGTTCCTGTAATATTCCTATTGTTGCGTACTTAAAGGACCTATAGCGTCTAGATGGCCTAATTTTCACAATTCGGCTCTATATATGTAATTTTTCCTGAAGAAAAGAATTTGGCAGTCATTTCTCATGAAATCAATCCATTTTGGGGTAATTAGTAAATATCTAATTGTCCTGGGAACGCCCCTTTTAAATCGCCAAAATGTGACGTCATCTAAAGTAGGGACTAATGAACTAAATTCTGTAGATGACGCGTCATGACGTAAGCCAATGACTTGTCAATCACATGTCAATCACGCTGCCGATTCTGGACCCTAAATGTGGGTGGGGCGTAAACTGGCTGCTAAATGAGATTTGGCATCAGAAAAGTAGTCTTAAATCACTACTGTGTTTATTTTCATGGATTTTTTTTTCAGCAGACCTATTTTACAAGTCATCAACTGTGGAATAAGTGCCAAAGTACGTTGTATTCTTTAGTTCCTTTAACTTCTCTAACTCGGCTACGTGGATTCACGGATCCGACTTTTTGCTATACAGACTGATATTACCCTCTAAACATGCCTAGCTTACATAGCGAATCGAATCGAATCGAACACGCCACTATTATAAGCAACTGTCACACGTCCCAGATTTAGGTGCAAATATTATCTGGCTATTTGAATGAACACCAAGTACTCAAAACAACAACAACAACGATAACAAGCAGATACAGGCAAACTGATATCGTTCTTTGCTTAGTTGTTTCCCCATTCCTTGTGTTTTCTTCGTCCTGCAAGAATCAACACCTACCCAATGTATTCCGCCAAATGTTGTGAACGGGACAATATCAACACGTATATTTAACCCATTCGCTGCTATAGCAGAGAGTAAATAAAGTGGAATATATGGCGTTCAGAGTACCAGTAAGCAATGGATTCATTTGGTGCAATAGTGAATACGCATACATTGTTTGAACGGAACAATTATAATTACGTACCCTTAACCCGTTCACTTCTGGTCTCTGTGACTCACATAGAGTGTTTTTAAATGCAACAAGTTCGGCAATGTTCTATAGGAGGCAGTGGTAACGGATTCATTCGTTTAAAAAAAAAAAAAAAAAACGCGAATTAGAGAATATTCAATTAATTGTTTACTGTACGAGTTTACGTTTTGCATCGCTTGACACACACTTACATATCCTTTTGACAGCTCAACATAACATGCCTAATGTGATTTTAATGTCACGCTGAATTGTGAAGAAAGCCTCTATCTTCTAAACCTGCAAAAAGAACCACTTCCTTACATTTGGATATCACACGCAATTCAGACCAATCACACCAATTATTATCTATATATACATATTTATTACTTATTATTCTGAAGTGTTATTGCGATGTACCAATGTGTTTTTTCGTGTTAATGTAACACGGTTGTTCTCGTGGAGTTGACGTGTTGTAGTGTTTAATAGAAAAGTTTAGTTGTACAGATGTTTACGCGCTTGATGCGCACCCAAGTGTGAACAACTTTTCGCTTACAATAATTGTTCTATTAAATCTAGTAATGATAGTGATGTATATATGTTTTCAAACACGCAATACTCATAACTACCTCTGGAGATGCAACGCCTTTATTAAATGTTAGGTGTTAATTTGTCGAGGTTATTACCAGGGTTCACAACTGTCCTCTTACAACTGGACGATTAAGTCTTGTTATTCTAATGACGTATATTTTCACCACGAAATATACACATTATCCATAGAGATGCAAAGCCTATTGCATGTTAGGTGTTAATTTGTCGAATTTGGTACCAGGGTTTACAACTGCCCTCTTACAACTGGACGCGTATTAATTCTTGTAATGATAACGATATAGAGCTGCAAGGCATATGACATGTTAGATGGCTTTGTAATTGACTTTGATTCCCCGTTCCCAGGTACGGACCAGGGACCTGGTATTAAAACAAACTAGGTCAAAATAAACAGTATAATAACGTACCACGACTGATATCACCGTTATTAATCTGTTTAAGCACTTACAACCTTTAAATTGTAATCCGTTACTACATGTCTATGTATTTTACCATAAAGGAAATACGGACGGTTTAACAAGTATAATTATGAGGATAGTTTGTGCAAATCTAGATATCCAGCCTTTACGTATATTGTTTGTTTTCCTTCATATACATCATTTTGACTGAAGTCCAATTGCATATAATTGCATATTAAATTGTTTGTTGGTGTCGAACAATAAATTGATAACATTTGATATCGCATGATTTGGCATTGATTGTACTTCATGTGACGTTATAAAGAAACATATCGGTCACGAAATATGGATTAGGGATGAGAGGAAGTATAACTGACTTCTTGTTTGTATGTGGGGCAATAAAAGTTTAATTACGACGCTTAAAAATTTAAGTAGAAGGAATTTTGTTCGTAAATATTATCCTATCTGGGATAATATGCAGTGAGAGAAAGTGAAGTATTAAAATACGCATCTCATTTTATGATGTCGGTCTCAACATCCGACGGACCGAATTAAATAGCTGCCTCCTAGCTATCTCCTAACGTACTCTTCCAATAATCAGCGAGTACCACCAGCCCAGTTATAATGGACCCGCTCTATTGGATACATAACCGCGGGCCTGCGCCGCGAATCTCACTCCTGTGGCGGTTGCAGAGCTGAGCGGGGATGATTTTCCGACTTGCTTTGCGCAGATGCAACATGATTGGTCGAGGTGGCGCCTCTGAGTGAATCACGTGATCGGCGGTCCGACAGAGAATGGCCCTGGGAAGAGAGAGATAGGTATAATTAAAGAGAGAGGCAGAAAGAGAGGGGGAGAGAGAGTATTGAGGACGGGAAGATTGATCACCCCCTCCATCCATCCATCTCGCTCAAACCGTTACGAATGTTCACGTGTTGCACTTCAAGACGCGGTGCCTCTCTATAAATGCGCTCACAGCGAAAGGATTCCACACTTTGACAAGGGAGCACTATAATAAGAAGTTGTTTCACAATATTTTGGAACTGTTTTGCTCCGTTTGCGCAGTTGTCAAAACAACGCCGTTGCTTTTTCGAGACGCGATTCATTTAGAATACATTCTTCAGAGAACAGCGTATTGAATTTCATTTGATAACATTTTGTTTGACCTAAATCTGATCTCTGTACAATTCATTCTTTCGTTGAAATATTTTGAGCAAGTCATTATTTAGGCTTTTATCATATTTGGAGAACAGTTTGGAGAACAGTATGAAATATGACGGAAACATATCTGCATGACAGCACTTTTGTCATTAGTTTTGGATGATTGAGGACATTAATTGTTTTTGATCGCTGTAATTTTCCGTGGTCGTTCCCTCATCGGGAGGGCTATTAACTGAACATGACGATGAT
>JBAMJV010007028.1:0-12500 GCA_037951105.1 Echinarachnius parma | reverse complement strand
ATAATCGCCATCTCGTGGCACGAGACGGACTTGTTGGCGTTAAAAGTTGAATACATACATTACATATGCCTATTTATCATCCACCTCTTACTAGGTATAAAATTGTACAGTCATTCCATGTCATGTTCCATGTCGAGTCATTATTTTAGTCATAATATTTATATACACATGCGAAAATAACTAATTTGAAGAATGTTGCTGCCAAAATGCTGTAAACGCCAGTTTTGAGCGTTTCTCACTTACATAACCGCCATATGATTACATAACAGATAACAATGCCTTCCTAAAAGGTTACGTCGCTAATTACTGCATATCATGGTATAATTATTTTTTACGTTAAAATCGATGCATTATCTTTGTTTATGTGTTAACATTTTCAATCGCAAATATCGTATTCCATCAAAATTGAGGCATTGTCCTTTGAAGCATAACTCTTTATGTAAATAAAGCCTTTATACTCGTAAGTTTTTTTGATACTGTATAATATAAATAAATATAGTTGTCCCTCAAGCGTCATATTCATATCGAATGCTTTCCTCAATTGGAATTGTTTGATTTTCTTACAATTATTTCTTTTCATTTTCAAAAGATTATGATCAATTTAATTTGTGAATTGATAAAGCTTTTTTAAAGTGTTTTATTCCTATAACTGTTATCAAGATACGTTTGAATTCACATTGTTTTGGTCTTCTTGTAAATAAGAAAAAGAGTTTTAACGTTCAAAATCCTATGTAATATTTATCTTTAATGATTCATGTTTGTAAATGTATGCTCCTCGAAATAAATTTATTTGTAATATACTGTAGTGGTCATAATTTTGTTTAATGTGATAATTTACACTTTTTCAGTTTATTAAATTTGTAGAACATCGCTTGATTGATTTTCATTACCTTTATTAGTAGTTAAAATATATATTTGTTGTAAAAATAATTTTTCTTTCATTGTAAGATTTTGAACATTTTGACTATTTTCCCACATAATTTTACGGTAAATAATAAGAAAAATAATGAATCGCTTCAATTATTATTTTCTTTTGTATCTACTCTTCTAAGTTACGGAATGAAAATGGTGACGCGATCACAGTCGTACTATTGACAATGATGACTTTGGTTACAATAAATTATTACCTTAATTGACATTTAAACAAATGTTTAATTCAACCAATTTATTTCATGTTCAAGTTTATTTTTGCAAAAGAAGAAATTTACCCATAAAGTTGTGATCGATTTACTTTTTCATGAAGTAGACATGATTGTAGATCAAAACAATGATTTGATGTGTGTAGAAATAGGTTAGTAATAGTGCTCCGTTCCATGTCAATAATTTGAGAAAGGTGCGATGACATGTGATTGGCAGGTGCAATCTTATCAGAAATTCAAAACTGATCGCAAATGTCTTCAACATTTGTCAATAAAGGCCCGGTCACATATTACCGGATATCGCTAGCGGACACCCGACGGATAGAAAATTGTCGAAATCAAATTATCTGATCGTGAAAGTCGTCTCCATTGCTTCATGTACTAAACGTCTCTCCATATAGAACTACGTTCATCGCCTGACAAGAAATGCATATATATATATACGAACGGAGACGAACATTTTGCTCTCCTTCGGGCGTCCGTTTACGCTATCCGGTGATATGTGACCGGGCCTTAATGACCAGACAGATGTAAATACTAAAGCGATCTATGAACGTAACCAGGTTCACACGGAACACAAGGTTTATAACAGATTTAGGAGTGAGTATATACAAATTAAAGCTCTTTCATATAGTAATCGAAGAATTAATTTGGGGTGTTGTTTCCCCTCTAATTAATTGGTGATTATTAGCGTTCATTACCATACAACATACTGTTAATAGAGTCCGTTTTGACAGAGACGATACTATCAGACAAAATGACTTGAAACTAAACGCTGAATTCGACCAAATTGTCAATTTATCAAACGTATTCATTTTCGTTCTGCATCGTCATACATAATCATTTTGTGTTCCGTTTTTCTTCCACGCGATATATAAAACTGTATAAATAATTGATTTTATATTTCTTTTTCCCTTTTTGTACGCTTTAAATGTAGTAGACATGTATGCGATAAAAACACTCTCTTCATATAATAGGCCTATTGGTGACGTTATAATAAATAGCTCTTGTTACATATAGATGGGCGATTTAACGTATTTACGGCTGACACATAATGTTGACGCTTGTTTTTTTTTGTTTTTTTTTGTTTTCTATTATTTTCTCTTTATCGCACACCATTCTTGATTTGTATTGCTTTCATTGGAAGTAGTTTTGTAATTAATTCATGAACTGGAGAAAAAATAAATGTAGAATGCTTTACAAGAATAAGAGACATTCTGTTTGTTTCTTTTGTTAATACTTTTCTTTTGTTTTTGTGCCATCTTTACATCAGACTGTGTGTTTCTACATTTGTGTGCAATAATTTCCCAAACACCAATTGAAGAAAGTTTGAATCTGGAAGTTTGTAATTATCAGGAACCACACAATCTGTTTTACGGATACGCTATTGGCTAATTGTTAAACAAAAACCCTGAGCACCAAATGTACGTTTTAGGGTTTCGAACATTTGTTGACATACGGATCCTCGGACAGGTGCTCTACAAACTGAGCTATATTCTCTCCCTCTATCTCTATTTTGTTGCAGAAAGAGATACAATCGATTGTAAGTTTAAAAATTGATTGTAAGTCAGACAATTTGCGCGTTTCAACCAATCAGATTTGCGCATTTAGAACACATGATCTGACTTACATAATGAATTGTAACTTACAATCGATTGTATCTCTTTCTGCAACGGGTTCCTAATCTCGGGTTAATGTATGATACAGTTGAATATGGGGTGTAGAGTATGGTGAGCAATTAGTGCCAATAAACTGCGATGTTCAATGTATCGTTCGATGCGAGTGAACCATCAGTCGATCTTTTGTGGCGTGTATCGATCTGACTAATCGAAGAACTATAATTTAATTTGAACACGATACGATAGGATGTGATTCAGAAAACTCTAATAATGGATACATTATATTCGTATATGGATCGTTATACCGTATCGGTCGAAATATTTAAGTTTTATTTTTATATCGATTCAATTATTACAGATCGGACCATTTAATGTTGCAACATCGATCGGTATATTTAAGATTGTCGTTAATACTGAATGCACGTAATCAAAGAAAATAGCTGTGCGACGATACTGAAGAATATTACGCACATATATTATTGGAAATCGTACACGATGATTCCTTGCAGTTCAAACATGCGTGTTATTTATTTGCAGTTGATTAACAGCTATTGAGCTATCTTCGAAAAGCCAGATGTGTTCAAATTGTGACCTTTTGCACGTTCCACACATGACTGTTTACACATCGTAACACACACTTTTTCAAAGTCTCCTAACCAAATGGGAGGGGACTCTGAATAAAAAATACATGTATGTAAACAGTCACACACTAACAGACACAAACAAACGCACCCATATACACACACACACCCACACACACACCCACACACGCACACACACACACACACACACACACACACACACACACACACACACACACACACACACACACACACACACACACACACACACACGCACACACGCACACACACACATATACACATACACGCATATACACACAAACGCACACACACACACACACACACCTCATTAGGGACATTACTGTTATAACTAACATCTGCATTAAATAAAACAAATCATACCGATGACCTACATTAAGTAACAGCTAAAAGCTACAAGAGTGTTTACAACTATTATGTCTACTGGATGGGGGCGTGGATATTACTGTTCGTTATTTAAAACAAAATAAAAATAATAATGTTTCCACAAGGAGGTACAAGGCCCACTAGTACCTCCTTGGATTACCTGACAACATTATTAAAGGTAGTTCAGATTCGTCAAATGAGATGCGCGGCGCCATCTTGCATACGCATTGCGCACGGTGCGTAATGCACGTTAGCTCAGTGTCATGCGGTGCGCGCAAACTAACCCAGTTCAAAATGGCGACCCGCTATGTAGCATCCCCACGCTTGATGCCCTTTAATATATTCCATACAGAACGAACACTGTTTACCTATAGTGAAAATAGGTGGAAATTGGTGTCAGATTGTATAATCTACTGTCAAATGATTTTGACTGTAATCTGAAATCGTACCGGAACGCTTTCCATACAATCATAAATATCTCTATAATTAGAGAAACATTTGGAAATTCTAAATCAATTTGATATACCATGGTCCAAACAAAAGGGTACAAGTCTTCAAAAAATGTGAAACCCCCAAGTGATTTCGGTTGAATTTTACAGTTAAAGTAAATTAATTACTTTAAACTAATCCTTTGAGGGTTATTTGAGATGGGATTGCCCATAGGACACCCGCCCTTAGCAGGTTATCTTCATGTCAATCTGTCACCCATGTAGCTCCTACCGATGATGGCATATAAAGTACACATCGCTCATGAAGAGTTCACTCAAAATAAAGCGACATCTCTCCGGTACACATGTGTAAGAATCGTACGTTTTCTACAGGCATTATCGAAATGAACACGTGTTTTTCATATAATCACTGAATGACATTTGCAGATATCTTTCTGACCCGGCTTTCTCTTTCGGGTCGTATTATTCACGTTATTTTACAGAGAAATCGGTCAACAATCTTTATATATGTGTCATATTTTTTTCGCTGGAAAATTTTGATATCACAGGGGAAAAAATAATATTTTCCAAGAGATATCAATTCAGCTCGGTTAATTGAAATTCAGTGGCAAAAAGGATTCGGCAATATACTCGCTTCCGACTCCGCACATCTGTGCAAATGCTTTCAGACGTATGATGATTACAAATGCATATTATAATACTGCAACTACACAATAATCAAACCAATACTATATAATACATGAAACAAACACTTGCTGTAAATCCACATGTATACCATACCTATGACATGGGTTCACCGGTACATCTTTTGTTGAGGTAGGCTGAGAATTTTGCCCGAAATGTTATGATTTTGTCCGAATTATGCCTACAAATGATAAAAAATATGTTCCAATTTGCCGTGTCTTTCTCTCTCTAATTCCTGTTTAAAATATGAATAATACATGTGAAAATATTAGCGATGTTACTGAATTATTCAGGCATTCTCGACTGTATCATATATAGTGTTTGCTTCAAAAAACTACGATTTTAACCAAAATTAGGAGATTTTCCCCCAAATTTATTAACCCCAACGTATAGATGATGTTGCCGATTTTGCAACATGATTATGATTAAAAATATATTTGCAATATAATTATTACGGCGATCAGTGGAAATGACAATTTTGTTTAAAAACTCGATGGTGCCTAGCTACGTGATTCGCTTTTAGAATGAACATAATACACACTTTTTTTTCCTGCATACTCTTACATTGTTGATGAATGTTTTTTCACTCTCTATTTCTTCCTAAGATTGGCTTTATTTGTGTTGTGCTTCAGTTTTATATCGATCCAACTTCTCTAAATCAAATAAGGGATGACGTCACTCACGTATATCCTCCGGATTGGCGCTATGTTTCTCGTGACACGTGACTCGCCGCTCACTTCAGAACAAGGTCACAATGTGCAGAAGTTATATACAAATCCATGTTGAACTAATTCAAGATAGTTGTATTGTACGTTTTGTAATATCACAATGACACAGCCATAGTCAAACAAAAACATGCGGAAGGCAGCCTGTGCAAAAAAAACAAAAAAACATTCGTTCTTGACTTGTTCTCTCATGCAGGGTTAGGCGCGAGTAAAGTTTTGGTGCAGGAGGCACTGAATAACAAGATCTGAATAAGTGAGGTCACATTCTGTTGTTAGCTCGTGTACGTGTTCTTTTAAACAGCTTGTCATTTGATGGGATTTTGGTAGTACTAATGAGTTAGACAAGGCCACCAGGGGTTGTTTCACCAAGATCCCATGTCGAACTTGAAGTGATCCAAGTAAAGTGTCTAACTCCACGAAAATTACTTGGAGCTTCCTCGTTTCTCTTCTGCCGCGTTGTTTAGCTTATGGTAAGAGAAGAATAAAATAGGGTTAGATTTTTTCAAAATGTTCTTTTAGTATGAAGATAATTATCATTGAAAATCATCATCTCAAAACTGTTGCCCAACGGTTTTGGTAAAAAGTACAATTGCCGTAGCTGAACACGCCCGGCCGGCGCGCCACGCGATCACGGACCCGGGCCGGCGGAGTGGCCGAAACCATCCCGATAGACAGGGCAGCGCAACGAGTCGATGTACCCGACTGTTGAACCGAGCGCGCGCAAATTCTGTACTGTCTGTATACACGGGTGCGAATATCTCAAACGGATCATTCATTACTGCGACAAATGTATGGCAGACCATCAGTATTCGGTGATAAAATATGAACTCAATATTCGTTTTTTTCACTAGGTAAACAGTGTTCGTTTTCTTTCAAACTTTCACAAATCTTTCAATTGTATTTTACAATGATATTGATATAGGATTGAAGTCTCAAATGTCATTTTGTGCAATATCTGACACTTTACAGGTATCACTTTAAGTTGGACAGTAAACATTATGGAAAGCCATTTGTAGCTTCGGAATTAAACATATTCAAGAGCCCAAATGCTAATATTTTCAACAAAATTTCACATCAATAACTTGAAGTCTCTTTGCTAAAAGAAAATGTTAATGATTTGTTATCAAAATTGTAGGCCTGTATAAAGAACTTGTTTACCAATTTAACAAATAAACTAATGGCTTTCCATAAGTGTTAAGTTCGACCTGGGATCTGTGTGAAACGCACCCTGGCCGACTGCCTTCCTGGCAGGGTCTCCGAAGAGAATGCCAACATAAGGGGAAAATCCTAAATTAAACTAAACGAGTACATAAGAATGTGCCCCCAGTAAATCGCATACCCCCATCATCTTCAATCTGTCCGACTGCGCTACGGGCTACTGATTACATTTATTCGATAACTGGGGGTGTTTCACAAAGATCCTCAGGCCCGGCGCAGACAGAGCCGACTCGACCCGATCCGACTGGTTTTCAGTCAGGATAGAGTCAGATTCGCTCAGTCGGAGCCGATCCAACATGTTGATTCGGCCTCGAATGACTTCCATCTGGCTCTTGACTGGCAAAACCGGAGTCCTGAGGCAAAGCATACTGAGTTAATCAGGCTGAAAACCAGTCGGATCGGGTCGAGTCGGCTCTGTCTGCGCCGGGCTTAAGTTGAACTTAACTCTAAGTTGGAAAGCCATTTGTAGCCTTGGAATACAATATATTCAATAGCAACAAAGCAAGAATTAGTAGAAAATATTGATGATTTGAATCAACATTTTATGCCTTTAAAAAAAGGACTTAAACAACAAATTTTCAAAGAAACGAATGGCTTTCCATACTTTTTAAGTCCAACTTAGAGTTAGTTTCAACTTAGGATCTTTGTGAAACACCCCCTGGTAATACTCCCTACATACATTAGTTGTTTCTAGGTGGGGCAAACCTCGATTAATCTTTCGAGATACCAGTACAAAATTGTCTTAATATGATAGGCATACAATTTGAATATGATACCAAACCATGCAGTCCCAAGGTCCCATGCATTTAACCCTTGACCCGGCTACACTAATGTGACTAGGCTATTTAATGTGACAAAAAAGTTAATTATAGGTATTTCGAAGCTTTGCACAAAAAAAAGAGAACGTTGTTGATGTTTTAAAAGTTTGTACTTATACATGTAGGTTGTACAGTGGCTGGAGAGGACATTCCCCCCCCCCCCCCCCCTCCCCCTCTCTCTCTCTCTCTTATTGATATTCTGCTAAACTGCAGATTTAATTTTACCTTAACTCAACCTTGAGATCGCCGGTCAATAATAATTAATTGCTACGAGTACGATTACATGTCCGATGTGGGGTTGTGCCCGTTTTGGACCCTCCGCTATTCTAGGCACGCGATGATGAACCTCAAACTACGCGAAGCTTTCTAAATGTGAGCTCATTCATTTAGCCACTAACTCCGTAAACCCCGTAAACCGTTCAACCAGATGTGCGCCCGAGCTTCTTGACTACTATGGCATGCATCTAGTGCCAATAAACTTCGATTGTATGTCTTTATCGTTGACTGTCATTATCATAGACAGTTAGCAGGTTAAGGGAATAACTTTAAATAATATTATCGAACTGCTAACCAATCAGGGAGCTCGAAATTAAGGGGGACCGACAGAGTCCAATATGTCGTGTAAGCGTTTTGATTTTATATTTAAACAATAAAGAAAACTTAAGTTTCGCCAAAATCGATCGTTTTACAATGATGGAATGATGGGGATGGATCTTATACAGCATTACTTATGCGAGTTTACGAAAAAATACATTTTCTTTATTTCAGTGGATGCACATTACTTAAACATGCTCGATTCCGATTTCTCTAATTAGTCAAAACAGATATCGTTACCTATGGCGATAATTTATTTCAATGTTTTACATGTATGCATTGCATCGATCGTAATATTCCAGATCAAAAGTTTATCGACACTAAGCGCGTGCCATAATACGCCGAGTGTCGGAGGGGAAGGAAGAGTGAGCCCATACGACAGAGCATTTTGATGAGGTGATAACCGATTAGCCATCTCGAGAAACCGACAAGCGCATCCATCAAAATTATGGGAGACTTACGAGACAGCGAGATGAGCTGAGACTCTCGGAGTGAGTACCTCGGAGGAGCAGGGATCTGGGAGGAGGTATATAAGACGATCGAGGAAACGTAATGTATATCTGTGGCAGTCATTAGTGGGGTTTACAGGTGCTGGATTTATTGCGATCTTTCAACGACCGTCTCTGCTCACTATCGATCATGAGAGGTTTGGGTGATATTAGGTTTTCCCGCTCAATTTTACACTTTTTTCAATCGAATTCATTTAGGGTCATTCAAATTCACGCATTAACGCGTAATCGTTGGTATTGGTCTTCGAAATTCCGATTAAGTGCATGCGAATTCATGCATACGCACACGCTTTCGTTAATAGACACAGAAGTTCATTTATGGGCATTCGAATTCGTGAATGTGCAGCCAACTGTCAACTGCCCTTTCGCGAATTCGAATGACCATTGATGAAAAGGTATGCTCTTTGTGCAAATTCACTTGCTCCTACGTGATTTTGAACGACTATTTACGAATTCGAATGCTGCTTTGACACGGCGATCATAAATCGCGCGAATTCGTTTGCTCCTATTATCAATTGGATTGACACAATCGCGAAATTGAGCGGGAAAACCTATATTAGCACGATCGATAATGCACTATTACACGTACATGTATGTCCATGCAGGGACCCGTTGCAGAAAGAGTTGCACTCGATTGTAAAGTTGCGATAAATTGTAAGTCAGAAACTATAATGCACATTTGAACCAATCAGATTATTTTGAGCATTTAGTCACATGAGCTGACTTGCAATAATTAATTGCAACTTAATATTCGATTGTTACTATCTCCAACGGGGCCCAGATCTTAATATGTTCTTGTTTGAAGGACGATAATATGGATAATGTAACGCTATTTTGTAGATATATATACATTTAAACTTTTTGGGGAGGTAAGAATCGGGTCTCATTCAGTCTCAATCATCATGATCATGCCGTGCAGCGGTCCGTTTGCTCAGTCGGCAGAGCGTGGTGCTAATAACGCTAAGGTCATGAGTTCGAGCCTCATACGGACCATATATTATTATTATTTTACCCTTAATTTGTTATTAATTGATTATGAAATTGTTTATTTCTTGACATTCTTAGTAATAAACAGCATCTTGTACCGTCATTTTTTTTTCGAGATGGAAATTCAGTAGGTAATTTGTTGGTGTGTTGTTGTTTTGCTGTTTCTGTTGTTGTTGTTGTTGTTGTTGTTGTTGTTGTTGTTGTTGTTGTTGTTGTTTTTTTTTTTTGTTTGTTTTTTTTTGGGGGGGGGGGGGGGGGTTGGGGGGCGTTTAGTGCCCGTTTAGTTTAATCATGTGTCGGTACTCGGCTCCCAGTTTACATGTACATTTAAATCAGGTAAGAATCAGATCTCATTCAGTCTCCATCATGCCGTGCAGCGGTCCGTTAGCTCAGTCGGCAGAGCGTGGTGCTAATAACGCTAAGGTCATGAGTTCGAGCCTCATACGGACCATAGCATATTATTTTGCTCTAAATGTGTTATTCATTGATTATCAAATAGTTTATTTCTGGTCATTGTCCTAACATTCTTAGTGTGCATTATTAGCTAGCCTAAACAGAAACGTCTAATGTCAATATTTGTTTTGAGATGGGAAATTAAGTAAGTAATTTGTTTATATGTTGTTGTTTGTTTGTTTGTTTGTTGTTGTTGGGTTTTTTTTTTTTTTGGGGGGGGGGGGGGGTTGGGGGGTGGGGCGTTTGGTACCTGTTTAGTTTAATCTTGTGTACTCAGCTCTCAGTTCACATGTCCATTTGGATCAGGTAAGATGCGGGTCCTATTCAGTACCCATCGTGCCGTACAGTGGTCCGTTAGCTCAGTCGGCAGAGCGTGGTGCTAATAACGCTAAGGTCATGAGTTCGAGCCTCACACGGACCATAGCATACTATTTTGGTCTAAGTTTGTTATTCATTGGATATCACAATTTATTTCTTGTCATTTTCTTAACATTATCATGTTAGCCTAAACAAAAACTTCTACCATTGAAATTTGTTGAGATGAGGAATTCAGTGGGCAGTTTAGTAGACCAAATTAGACGTTGACCAAGCAACTATAAACACCTAATTTAATATATAATATAACACCCATCTTGGCAGAACACGTGGTATTTAAAGGGGACCACCAGGCAAAGGACAACAAATAACTATATGTTTTGGTACCGTTGTGTGATATTAAATAGGGTTGTGTAATTCATAAACAATACAATTAATTACCCTCACTTACGGAACCATCATTATCTGATGGTTCCGTATGCGCCCAACGTCTGAGAGTGCGTAAATTCTATTCACGCGTACGTTTGGATACAATAGAATCCCGGACGAGTCGTTCGCCCTGGACAATGGTACCTAGTCTTCGTATATGCAGACCCATGAACGCATGCTTTAGAATGGTGGCGCGTGATTTTTTTCTGGAAACATATTTTTCTGAACTTGTTGGTGGAATGGACTTCTAAGAATATTATTATATCATTTATAAGAATATTATTTTTGGGTGCTGGTGGTACCCTTTAATACTCTTCTTGTTCACTCGATCATGTATAATTATTACCTGGAGGGTGAGCTATGATTTCAGGAGTTAGAGGATAAGAACGGTCACAATTATCAGATTGTCTGACAAAATTATGTAATTGGTGTTGCAGCATTAAAGGGATCTAGTAACTTTGTTGAGATGTGCAAAAACTGATGAATGGTTGATGCAATGTATACTGTTGTTATCTCATATGTCCTCAGGGTATTGTGTGAAAATTTCAGGTCAAATGGACAATGTATGGCCAAGTAATGAGCGAAAATGCAAAGTGATATTGGGTGATATTCACCAACTCACTGCATTCACTTTGTACAGGGATGAAAATCTCGCCCGGAGATTTTCTTATCTAAATACTTCAATCATACATAACTTTGTAATGAAAGGGAAATTTGAAAAACCGAAAGCTGTCCCATGATTTTATTGTTAATACGAATACAACAAGGTATAAAGGAACCGCTAGAATTACAATTTTATTTTGAGGATTTGGACAATGTTACTAAAGTCCCTTTAAAGATGTTGCCATATTGGGATTGGATGACATAAATTGATCAAAAGAGGCCCCACCACGCAAATAACAACACACGTTTTTAATTGTATGTATTGGTACATCTGTTTGACATTAAATAGATGTCCAAACACATTACAAAGGGTTGTGTAATTCATAAACAATAAAAGTTAGTCACTCAACACCTTACCGGAACCAACATAGCCACATAGGCTTCCGTATGCGCCAAACGTCTGCGAGTGCGACAACCTCTATACAACACGTGTACGTTCGGAGACAATTAGCAATAAAACCGCGGAAGACGCGTACGTCCTAGACAAACATGTCTTTCTTCTAAAGACCCATAACACAAACTTAAGTATAGTGATGAGTTTTCAAAGTCGTATTGTCTGGAAACCTATTCATTTTAATGGACTTACCAAAACTATTACCTTTCATTCATAAGAATATTATTTCGGGGTGTTAGTTCCCTTTAATACATTATTTAGGAGGGCAAGAGCTACATAACCCCTTTAACATCGCCTCACTCAGAGAATGGGACGACATCGATACACATGTATTTCAATACCATGCTCCATTACACATTAAAGACAATCGCAATGGTGACAGCTCATTATTTCGTGCTCCATTTCTCTCACTACACACCCTAATTTGTGTGCCTAATTGATCGTCAACAAACATATAGAACAAGTTTTCCCCAAGCCGACTATTACCAGAAGGCATAGGCGTACCCAGGGGGAGGGGG
>JBAMJV010007027.1:0-34602 GCA_037951105.1 Echinarachnius parma | reverse complement strand
GTACTTTTTTGCTTGGCTTGGTGTATTGATACAGAAGAATGGAATCAATTTTTATAGTTTTAATGTCTCCCTTATTTTTGAGATGTTTTATTTAGTCTACTCTACCCTTTAGTTTACTTTACGTGTTTAACATAATTGTTTTGGAGCGCCCTCTAAACATTTGTTCTACTATTACTTTAAGGATATTATAAAGTACCGAGACCTATATTTGTGGCATTCCAATAATATTTTATATTTTCTTTAAAATACCATGTTTCGAGAACATTTTTTTGGATGGGGAAAGCCCGCGATTTACAACCATTTGAACGATATGACACGAAAGTGAATTTTGAAATCGAACAACACTGTTATTAATACAATAACCCTAGTTAAAGTCCTTCCCGTGCCAATTTTTGGCACATAAGTCGGCGCCTATATCTCCATTCTCCGATTCACTAGCCCTAAGCCACACGTCTACTAAATGCAGCGAAAACTACAGAAGGGGGCCTGTCCTCTGATAACTCGTGTGATTAACGTTCCCTTGTCCATTCTATACATGCCGAGCGCCTGGCAAGAAGGCAGACGGTACCCTTTTGTAAGTATTTGGTATGACCCGGTATGGGTTCGAACCCAGGACCTCTTGTGCATGAGGCGGACACGAATTAATGATCTCTGTAATGTACATGTAATACATTTCTTTCAAAGTAAATTTGTAAAGCGTATACATATAATGTAGATTTTCCATCTTTATTGTGCTTATTACGTTCTATGTATTGTATATTTCGATGTATATGAATGCTTTATGGCCAATAAAGACGAATACAACAACAATACAAATAAATCTGAAAGATTTGCCATTTAAAAAAGACACAACAAACAAACAACTGAGGATGAACGAATACATTGTTGGTATATAAACTCAATCAAGTATTGTATTAAGTTGCTCAGACCATGGGCGTGACAATATCAGCACACATGCATGCTTACAAGAAAACGGGGAGGGGGACGTATTGGCTGATGACGAGGAAATATGTATGTGTATGTGTGTGTGTGTGGGGGGGGGGGGGGGGGTGGGCGCTGTACACTAGCAAATAAAGAATTATTACACCTTTTTACAATTTATAATTTTCAAATTATCATGAAATCTTTGAAATTGCATCATACAACTTAATAGACGTTTGTGAAATAGAACACATAATGAAGTTTTTCTGAGTAATGCATATTCCCAAAGACAATCTGTAAATGATTACTTATTTCAATCTTGCAAGGCTGATAATTAATATTACTTGTTTTTTTTGTTATCGTAAATTAACCCATATATGAATCATCTAATATCCCGCCATATTTGTGTGGTGTACTCATATAATGAAATTATTCGCTTTTGAGGGGGTACCAATCGATTGTAAAGTTGCAATTAAATGCAATTCAGAAGATCTACACATTTAGTCACATGTTCTGACTTGTAATACATGCAACGTTAATTACAGTCCATTGAATACCTTTCTCCTATGGAACAACAGTTATACAATTGCCTCATGGGGTGTTGCTATCGATGTGTAATTAATTAACAACATATCCATTTGTTATGTGAAAAATGACTGCTAATAATAACGCATACAAAAATATTACTTCAAACGATGTACATTATGTCCACTAATGCAAAAACAGATAGTGAAGCTCACAAATCCATGGACATCTTAAAGATAACTTTGTAACTTTAAAGGGGTAGTTCAGTTTTGGTAAAGAGGGCGCTGCACAAAATAATTTTTGTGTAAAAATTTGAAAAAGCATTTCAATTGCAGAATAAACTTTATTTAATAAAAATCGGGCCAGAAACGGATGAAATATCAATTAATATAATCCGATCATAATAAATCTGGCGCCCAGATTTATTCGATGATTTGTTTTTTAAATTAAAAAATGCCAACACTTTTTCAAAAAAATGTTCAAAGGAAGTTTTTAAATAGTTGTTAATGAACTCTATATCCTATCATTATTTCAACAAAACATCACATGCATAATTTTGTATGAAAACTGGTTGAAACCAATGTTTTTTTAGAGAGTGCCCTCTTGGGTTTTCAATGCTCTTTTGGAATGATAAACAGGCCTTTTAACTAGTCATTTGTAATAGTCTATACCTTTCGAGCATGGTGGATTTATAACTATTAGTTTGTAGCGTCATTGTGCAGGTTTTGGCTACTAAAGCTCAGCCTTACCAAAACTGTACTACCCCTTTAAGAATTATTTTCGGTGACATACTTCAAGCGGAATCAAAATAAGTATATATAATGTGTTTTAAATGCATCCTGATAATCAACACACTAGGCAATAAAAGCATGACCATTTTGTTATTTTGGTCAATAACATAATACTAATTGCATGTATACATCATAGTTATTTACATATAATCTTAACAACGATGTAAGTGGACATTTTCAAAACAACGTACCACATTCAAACACATACACACTCGCAAAAAACAACAGCAGCAAAAACGAACCTTCTTTCCTATTCCAACATCAATAGTGTGCGGTGACTAGCGATGCCTTTATAATATAGGTTTTCTCGGCCAATTTGATACTTTTCTCGATCAAATTCATTTGAGGGTACTCAATTCCCGCGTATCGTGTTTGCAGACGAATTCGGTCATTGCAACATCCAAACAAGTTCACACTTCGTGCAAAGAGTTTCACTATATTTAGCGTTTAATATGATTATGACAGTCAGTCTCAAAGACAAATAATTGTGCGCTATTTTGATGGAGGGGCAACTCTTAGTTTAAATGTAGTTCCCGCCGTATTGATTCACGATATTTTGGTTTGCATATCGTCGCTGGGCAATAAAAAGGGCAAAATGGCCCATATTATCGTCGAATATCGATTTTGTTTTTATTTTATTTTCAGATAGAGTTCTTTAAGAAACCTATCCGATGATATGTTTAGAATTCCCATATGTGCCCGAACTTTTTGAGAAAATCAAAAATATATATCATATGGGCAATACGAAGGACAAAAAGGGATTTGCCCTTTTAGCTGCCCATTATTGCGCCAAGTTGCGCGCATTGCCTGTGCATTATCAATGCGCGTAAAAGGGCAATACGCATTTTGTCCTTTTTTCATGCCCAATATCGACGCGATAGTCGTGCATGTAAAAAGGGCAAATCAGAAATGCGTAAATAACTCCGTTAAAAAGAACTGAGCGTAGGCCAAATTAAACGACTTGATTGCTTTATAGCCTACATAACTGTTTCACTAAACAAGATTACTGGATTTGGCATTTTAAAAATATTATTGCCCAATAATGTCAAAATGTTGTTTCTTCCAAAAAAGTAAGTATCGTTTTTTTGCTATCGATACCGTCAATTTGTCCTTTTAATTGCCCAGCGACGATATGTCCCTTCTGTCTGCCACGGTTATCGGTTTCACTACTGCACCTGGAGTGAAATAATGGCTAGTCAAAACTGACTCGTGGTACAGGGGAAGCTCTATCACACTATCACACTAATCACACAATCACACTAATCGGCCCGGGTTCGAATCTTAGCCGCGTCTATCGGAAGTTGACGATAAAGGGCGGTCCCATACATAACACACAATAATTGATTGAACGCGTCTGCAAAAATCAAGACATCCAAGCCAACCGACCTTCCTGGACATGCTGGAGTGACAAATGTATATTTTTAGTTTTTGTTCATCTGCGGTGTTTTTAGTGACGTACCAAACACGATTTAACTTGTATAACCCTCTCATGACGTCACATAATAAAGTAGCGAAACTATATGAAATGTCCACTCATAAAAATGATAGATGTGATGTTTTATTATTTTTTTATTTATACAGGATATCTCATAACAAAACTAGACGCAGTGGCACTCGAGGGAGTGCATACCTCCGCAACACTCGAATTTTTATAAAATAATTGTCGTTTGACTTTTGACCTTGATAATTTAGTGGGTTCTATTTTAGTTAAACACGAAGCTTCTATGAAAAATTTGCTTGAGATATTTGTAAAATTGTGCGCAGGAGACTAGTGACGAACAAACAAACAAACGGGACCGAAAATTTAACCTATCCAACTTCGTTGGCGGAGGTAATAAAGTGCACTGAACACCAGTTGGTGATGAAAGTAAGATTCGAGTCAAGGATACGGTAGTTTAGCTTTTGGTTTAGAGGGTGCAATTATTTAGTGTCATAACCAATTAATGACCGGAAATGCAAAGTGATATTCGCCAACTCATTGATATGACTTTATACGCAGTTCCACTTAGTAGTTTTAAATTATCTGAAATCAACTGATGAGTTTCAATTAGATAGAATATGATAAATATAATACCCACGCGGAATTTTAGATCGAACAATGCTGTAATGTGGATGCAGCTATGAATACAAAATTAACAATCAACAATTAAATAACTCCTTTCTTTGATGTATTACATTTTGGCCATAAATGTGTTATTATTTTTTATATTTATCATAATACAGGATACCCCCCCCATCCAACAACACACAAGAAAAAAGCCAAACAAAAAGCCCCCCCCCCGCCCCCAAAAAAAAACAAAAACAAAAAAACAAAAAAATGGAACGGAATACTTGCCATGATAAAGAAACCTAATGAATATGTTCATGTTTGATAGGGAATATTAAAAAAAAAAAAAAACTGATACAAAGATTAATAATTGTATTCGAGTCATCTTTGCTTTAAGAGGCATATTTAGTGACATCACATCATGTTCCAACTGTTGTCAATTTCTGTAAGTTGGTGCCTGATAAATCGCCATTCTTGCCCGTCATGGCACCAAGTTGTGATCTAATACGTATACCTTGGTCCAATGTGCATTCAGCTGGTTTTACCATGGTCGACCGAGAAAATGGGCATGGAAGGGGGTAAGTTAAAAGAGGCAACATTGCCGTGGGTAGTTAAGGGGATCTCCACATGTTAACGTCGATCGTGCGTTTGACCGAGTGATCCACTATTAACACCTCTTGTACATTTGTGGTATAATTGCTCAACAGTGGCGAAGCACAAATAGCGGGTAGAAAGAAGGGGGATATGAACCCCCAGGAAATGTTCCCCACGCCCACATATCCATCCCTTTCTATTTCCCCGCCCGTTACAAGGTTAATTCAGAATTTCAAAATACTGTTAAACGCACGATTGATTTCCCATACATATTGAGGAGGCCCCCCCCCCCCCCCCCCCCCCCGGCAATGTTGCCGCTGCGTACTCCTTACCCTGCATGGTTTCTTCGGTCAACCCTTGGTTATACAGTTGAATGCACAGTTCAGTTAACAAAGGTGTATATATTATACTGATTGCTGCATGATGCTATGACGGGCAGAATGGCGAATTTTTAGGCACCGACTTTGTAGAAATCGACGAAAAATTGGAACCTGACATGGTGTTACTAAAGACGGCCATAGAAGACAAACTACTCCACCAAAATGATTGTTCCTGGTATAATGTTCCCTTTTGAACGATTATCTGTCCTGTGAAACGAGTCTTTATCTTTTTGTATTATGTATCTTGTTCCCTGTTTTAGGCAACTCTGTATTACAACCATGTCGAAAAACATGAACAAATAGTTATCTGGCCGTTAATGAAAAAACAAAAATCGTAATGAGCATTAATTTCCATTGAATTTGTATTGCTTAATTGTGTAAAGTATATATTCCTAACCATGACAACCCAACAATAATCTTCTTTCCCCAAAATTCCAATAAATAATTATGATCATAATCATTTGGTTATGAAACTTTAAGGCACTGCGAGTTAGAAGTATTAATTTTCGTTCGTATTTAATAATCGTGTGGGTTCCCACTGCCGATCAGATCAACTCGATCAAGCCCGATCAGGCTATTTTGGCATATTTTTGCCTGTTCGGGGCTTGCTCGGCAAGGGCGATCGGGGTCGATCTACTTTGATCGGCATGGTCCCGCTCCCTACACGAATATTTTTGACAGTCAAAAATCTTCGTGTAGGGGTCGAGAAGGCAAGTGATCGAACAGCGATCGTGTATTGATCGAGTGGAGGTCTAGCTGGTCGGGAAACGATCGTATAGAGATCTAGTTTGGTCTGGATGGATTTTTTCCACCGATCATCTCGATCTATACTCGACTACGACACGATTGGTTCCCGATCAACTCTATCATGGTTCGATCTGTTTTTATTAACAACTCGACCGCTACACGAGCGCTACGCGACTTCCTTAAACCGCTACTCTCATTTTTTGACTGCTACTCGAGCGCACGTCGATCACATCCCGAGCACGAAGAGCTAAATGTAGAGTGTGCACTACTGCTGACATTGAGTGAGATGATGGTGACGATGATGATGATGATGATGATGATGATGATGATGACGATGATGATAATGATGATGATGATGAATTTGTGATCAAATGAAACATTTTGTAAAAATCATCTTTTTAAACGTCATAAATTAGAATCTAAAACATTTCAATCGTAATGTTGTTTAAACGTTATTGGAATATTGTAGCTAAATCTGTTAGTATGTGATTATAACATCAAATTCATGTATTAAGGACATTTTAAAGAGACTTTTATATAAAATGTTTCGCTCTAGGCATTTTAAAAAACATTAATTTATTGACATTAGTAGTAAATGTTTTTATTTAAGAAATAAATCAACATTTAAAACAAATTTCTTCACCTTTCTTTTTCTAGAAATTGTCTTTTAAATATTGATGCAGAATATCATTTAGTTTTGGTAAGGCTGAACTTTAATAGCCAAAACCTCACACAGTAACATTATAAACTAATAGTTATAACTCCACCATGCTCGAAAGGTATACAAAATTACAAGCGACTAGGTAAAAAGCCTGTTATCATTCAAAAAGAGCAATTAAAACATAAGAGGGTGCTTTTTAAAAAGGCATTGGTTTCAACCATTTTTCATATAAAATTATGTATGTGATGTTGTATTGATATAATTATTAAATAGCGAGATCATCAACATCAACAAAAAAAAAACGCTTTTGACATTTTTTTTAAAAGTGCAAGCATTTTTTTTCTACATAATATTATCATCTAATTATTTGGGCCCCAAATAATTATAAGATCAGATATATTTAGTTATATTTTAGCCGTTTCTGGGTCGATTTTGACCAAATAAAGCTCATTCTGCCATTATAATTGCATGTTCTCTCAAATTCGAGACTCAGTTTTTCATTACCTCACAAAACATTTTGTATGTGCAGCGCCCTCTCTACCAAAACTAAACTACCCCTTTAAATTTGTGATAAAATGAAACATTTTGTAAAATCATCGTTTAAACGTCATAAATTTGAATCTAAAACATGATCGTAATGTTGTTTAAACGTTATTGTAATATTTTAGCATAATCTTTGATTATGTCAATATAACATCAAGTTTCTGCTTTAAAGCCCAAGTCCAGTTTCGGGAAAGTAGCCGAATACATCTATATTGATCATTATTGTTGAATATGTATTGAAATAGGGCTTTTGTGGTAAAAATCTGAACCTAAGCATCGTTAAATACAGAAATATCGGAAGAAATCAGTATTTCGTAATACACGTAGCGTACATGGCGTATGGCCGATATATATCTATGCCTACATTGCTATATTATGCCTGGATAATCCTATATTAGTATAATTATATTCTTTCACATTATTGGTAATGAGAGCTTTCATTTCATTTTTTGAGAGGGGGGGGGGGGGGGCGTTTCCAAAACTGGTCTTTACCTTTAAGGACATTTTGAATATACGTTTATAAAATGTCCCGCTCTTGCATTTTAAAAACATCAAGGTATGACATTAGTAGTAAATGTTTTATCTAAGAAAAAACAAAATCAACATTTAAAAAATGTTTGTCATACTTACATTTTCTAGAAAATGTCTTTTAAACATTAATGCAGGATGTCATGCGATTATTACACAGCATGATCCATAACATTTCTTTTTCAGTATATATAACTATTTTTTATGTTAAATTTGTGATAAAATGAAACATTTTGTAAACTCATCTTTAAAACGCCATAAAATGTGAATCTAAAACATTTTAATCGTAATGTTGTAGAAACGTTTTTGGAATATTGTAGCAAAAACTTAAAATATGTTATTATAACATCAAGTTTATGTGTTAAGGACATTTAAAAAGACTTTTTAAGAATGTTTCGCTCTTGCATTTTAAAAACATTCAGTTATAGACATTAGAAGTAAATGTTTTTTTAAGGAAAGAAAATACCATTTAAAAATGTTTGTGATATTTACATTTCATTGAACATGTTGTTTAACAATGAATAAAATACAAATCGAAACAATTTCAGTCCTTATGTTGTTGAAACATTTTTTAAATATTGTAAACAAATCTTAGATTTTGTTATCAAAACATCAGGTTAATGTTTTCAAGACATTTTAATTATATACTATTATAATATTTTGTTTTTGCATTGATTACACATTTTATTATCAACATTAGAAAAACATTAGAAAAATCAACATTTAACAAATGTTTGTCATATTTTGTTTCCTGGAAAATGTTGTCTTAACATTTAAAATAGAGTGGCATTTGTTTTTTATAAAACATTCCTCACAACATTATTTATCTGAAAATATTATTTCTGTTTTAATATATTGTAAATATGTTTCAAAAATAACATTTTATTTAATGTTGTATTATTATTATTAAAACATTCACTAAAAAAATATAATGTTACTTAAATATTTGTATACTGTTTGTTAGAAAACATTTGAAGTTAATAACTTTGGGACCTTACGGAAATGTTTTTAAAATGTTTTGTGTATAGTATAGCTGGGTATAGTATCTTGAAGACATAGCACATCGCAGTTTATTTGTTTGCACAGATGTGCAAGGACTTGTTCCATGATAGCTCCGGCAGGGGCGGTCGTGATAGGGAACCGTCAGCGGGATGGCTCTGGGGTGCTGCTTTAAAGGGCAATTGTGTTACGTTTGTCTTGGTCTTAATCGTAATATTATTATTAATCTTAGTCTAAGTCATTATTGATCCTTGATCTTCGATGATTCAAATACTGATCAAAAGCGAATACTGTAATATCGGCTGTCGGTAATGACTTCTGCAAACACAACGAATTCACGACTCATCGTCGACTCCTGTACGAGCAGGTCGACCTGCCCGAGTCGAGTTCGTGTAGAGATCGTGTTGACGTCCAGTTGGTCTAGATGGTCTAGTACATATCGTATAGGGATCGTATATGCATCGGAATGATCGAGTAGAGATCGAAGTTGTTGTCAAGTATACGTCGCGAAGAAGTCGTGAATGGTCGGATGTGGGTCGTAAACGATCGAATAGCGGTCGGGAAGAGATCGTGTCTAAGGACGATCAAGCATTTGGTCGAGATTGGTAGGGGTAAAAATGTGCCGATTGGGCGATCGAGCTTGATCGAGTTGATCGGATCGGCAGTGGGAACCCACGTTCATGAGTGTTATTCGTCGTGCGTAAAATGGAGAGTCAAGCTGGGTTCCCACTGCCGATCAGATCAACTCGATCAAGCCCGATCAGGCTATTTTGGCATATTTTTGCCTGTTCGGGCTTGCTCGGCAAGGGCGATCGGGGTCGATCTACCTTGATCGGCATGGTCCCGCTCCCTACACGAATATTTTTGACAGTCAAAAATCTTCGAGTAGGGGTCGAGAAGGCAAGCGATCGAACAGCGATCGTGTATTGATAGAGTGGAGGTCTAGCTGGTCGGGAAACGATCGTATAGAGATCTAGTTTGGTCTGGATGGATTTTTTCCACCGATCATCTCGATCTATACTCGACTATGACACGATTGGTTCCCGATCAACTCGATCATGGTTCGATCTGTTTTTATTAACAACTCGACCTCTACACGAGCGCTACGCGACTTCCTTAAACCGCTACTCTCATTTTTTGACTGCTACTCGAGCGCACTCGATCACATCCCGAGCACGAAGAGCTAAATGTAGAGTGTGCACTACTGCTGACATTCATTGAGATGATGGTGACGATGATGATGATGATGATGATGATGATGATGATGACGATGATGATAATGATGATGATGATGAATTTGTGATCAAATGACACATTTTGTAAAATCATCTTTTAAACGTCAGAAATTAGAATCTAAAACATTGCAATCGTAATGTTGTTTAAACGTTATTGGAATATTGTAGCTAAATCTGTTAGTATGTCATTATAACATCAAGTTCATGTATTAATGACATTTTAAAGAGAATTTTATAAAAATGTTTCGCTCTAGCATTTTAAAAACATTAATTTATTGACATTAGTAGTAAATGTTTTTATTTAATAAATAAATCAACATTTAAAAAATGTTTCTCACCTTACTTTTTCTAGAAATTGTCTTTTAAATATTGATGCAGAATATCATGCGAGTATTAGACATCATGAATCATGACCTTTTCTATTTTAGTATAAAGAGATTTTTTAAATGTTAAAGGGGTAGTTTAGTTTTGGTAAGGCTGAACTTTAATAGCCAAAACCACACACAGTAACATTATAAACTAATAGTTATAACTCCACCATGCTCGAAAGGTATACAAAATTACAAGCGACTAGGTAAAAAGCCTGTTCTCATTCAAAAAGAGCAATTAAAACACAAGAGGGTGCTTTTTAAAAAGGCATTGGTTTCAACCATTTTTCATACAAAATTATGTATGTGATATTGTATTGATATAATTATTAAATAGCGAAATCATCAACAACTTAAAAAAACAAAAAAACGCTTATGACATTTTTAAAGAGAGTGCAAGCATTTTTTTTCTACATATCATCTAATTATTTGGGCCCCAAATAGTTATAAGATCAGATATATTTATTGATATTTTAGCCGTTTCTGGGTCGATTTTGACCAAATAAAGCTCATTCTGCCGTTATAATTGCATGTTCTCTCAAATTCGACACTCAGTTTTTCATTACCTCACAAAACATTTTTTATGTGCAGCGCCCTCTCTACCAAAACTAAACTACCCCTTTAAATTTGTGATAAAATGAAACATTTTGTAAAATCATCGTTTAAACGTCATAAATTTGAATCTAAAACATGATCGTAATGTTTTGGAATATTTTAGCATAATATTTGATTATGTCAATATAACATCAAGTTTCTGCTTTAAAGCCCAAGTCCAGTTTCGGGAAAGTAGCCGAATACATCTATATTGATCATTATTGTTGAATATGTATTGAAATAGGGCTTTTGTGGTAAAAATCTGAACCTAAGCATCGTTAAATACAGAAATATCGGAATAAATCAGTATTTCGTAATACACGTAGCGTACATGGCGTATGGGCGATATATATCTATGCCTATATTTCTATATTATGCCTGGATAATCCTATATTAGTATAATTATATTCTTTCACATTATTGGTAATAAGAGCTTTCATTTCATTTTTTGAGAGAGGGGGGGGGGGGGCGTTTCCAAAACTGGTCTTTACCTTTTAAGGACATTTTGAATATACGTTTATAAAATGTCCCGCTCTTGCATCAAGGTATGACATTAGTAGTAAATTTTTTATCTAAGAAAAACAAAATCAACATTTAAAAAATGTTTGTCATACTTCCATTTTCTAGAAAATGTCTTTTAAACATTAATGCAGGATGTCATGCGATTATTACACAGCATGATTCATAACATTTTCTTTTTCAGTATATATAACTATTTTTTATGTTAAATTTGTGATAAAATGAAACATTTTGTAAACTCATCTTTAAAACGCCATAAAATGTGCATCTAAAACATTTTAAGAAATGTTGTAGAAAAGTTTTTGGAATATTGTAGCAAAAACTTAAATTATGTTATTATAACATCAAGTTTATCTGTTAAGGACATTTAAAAAGACTTTGTAAGAATGTTTCGCTCTTGCATTTTAAAAACATTCAGTTATAGACATTAGAAGTAAATGTTTTTTTAAGGAAAGACAATACCATTTAATAAAAATGTTTGTGATATTTACATTTCATGGAACATGTTGTTTAACAATGAATAAAATACAAATCGAAAACATTTCAGTCCTTATGTTGTTGAAACATTTTTTAAATATTGTAAACAAATCTTATATTTTGTTATCAAAACATCAGGTTGATGTTTTCAAGACATCTTAATTATATACTATTATAATATTTTGTTTTTGCATTGATTACACATTTTATTATCAACATTAGAAGTTAATGTTTTTTCTTAAAGGAAAAATCAACATTTAACAAATGTTTGTCATATTTTGTTTCCTGGAAAATGTTGTCTTAACATTTAAAATAGAGTGGCATTTGTTTTTTATAAAACATTCCTCACAACATTATTTATCTGAAAATATCATTTCTGTTTTAATATATTGTAAATATGTTTCAAAAATAAAATTTTATTTAATGTTGTATTATTATTATTAAAACATTCACTAAAAAAATATAATGTTACTTAAATATTTTTATACTGTTTGTTAGAAAACATTTGAAGTTAACAACTTTGGGACCTTACGGAAATGTTTTTAAAATGTTTTGTGTATAGTATAGCTCGGTATAGTATCTTGAAGACATAGCACATCGCAGTTTATTTGTTTGCACAGATTTCCATGATAGCTCCGGCAGGGGCGGTCGTGATAGGGAACCCTCAGCGGGATGGCTCTGGGGTGCTGCTTTAAAGGGAAATTGTATTACGTTTGTCTTGGTCTTAATCGTAATATTATTATTAATCTTAGTCATTATTGATCCTTGATCTTCGATGATTCAAATACTGATCAAAAGCGAATACTGTAATATCGGCTGTCGGTAATGACTTCTGCAAACACAACGAATTCACGACTCATCGTCGACTCCTGTACGAGCAGGTCGACCTGCCCGAGTCGAGTTCGTGTAGAGATCGTGTTGACGTCCAGTTGGTCTAGATGGTCTAGTACATATCGTATAGGGATCGTATATGCATCGGAATGATCGAGTAGAGATCGGAGTTGTTGTCAAGTATACGTCGTGCAGAAGTCGTGAATGGTCGGATGTGAGTCGTAAAAGATCGAATAGCGGTCGGGAAGAGATCGTGTTTAAGGACGATCAAGAATTTGGTCGAGATTGGTCGGGGTAATAATGTGCCGATGGGGCGATCGAGCTTGATCGAGTTGATCGGATCGGCAGTGTGAACCCACCTTCACGAGTTAAAAGCGAATGAAAAGTTCTGGTATAATTTATTTTAGCGATTTAAAGGTTGTCTGTCATGCGTGTTTCTGCTATAACGCGGTTCGCCATTTTAAACTACTAGGCTAGATTGTGCGCACTGCACAGCTCGATGGTAGTAGTCATATGTTTATGGCACTGGGTCAATATGCCCGTTCTCACTGGCGCAAATAATCGCGATGCAAATTTCGAAATTTGCATCGCGATTCAAATTTAGGAATGTTTTTGCCGTGTGGACATACAATTTTTAAATAATCGCGATGAGGATCGCGATGCAAATCACAATAAGTTCTGCGATTTTCAGAAATCATCGCGATAATTTGTATTTATCGTGATTATTTGGCGCGCGCCGCGTGTGTGAACGGTCAGCAGAAAAATGATGTCGACATTCTTATATCGCGATGCAAATCGCTTTAATTAAGCCAGTGAGAACGGGTCTAATGTGTAGTACGCACCATGCAAGATGGCACTGCGCATCTGATTTACGAATCCGAATTACTTTTAAATGTGTATGTTGCATCCCCTTGAAAACGTATTGTTGTCATTGCACCAAGCTTAAATTGTAGAAATACATTTAAACACTGTATTTACAAGGCTGTTTTTTTTTCTTCAAATAATATTACTTTATTTAATACAAATCGGCTGGATGCTGGCAAGGAAACTGGGAGGTATGCTGGCAAAGAATTTCTTTTTCCTCCATCACTTTGTTTCTTCAATAATAGATGTGTTTTGGGTTCGTTCATCGCCTATGCAACATAATTACGCACAACCAAACAAAAACAAACAACGCGTCAGTGATTCTCTGTTTTGAGTTATATAATTTCGTTTGTAACAAAACGTTAGTTAAACACACTAATAAGCTAAATACTGTACACAAGTTTTTACGAAATGTATAGAAGATAACCTTTCATTTTATATGGTTTAATCGCGGTCTCGCTAGGCCTATATTTAGTATCATGTTTTATATAGATCCTGCCATAATTGATGATCATCTCTAAGTGTTTCACAAAAGCATTTAAACCATATACATTATAACATATACAGTGTAACAGTATTTCGAAAATTACCGAAAACATCTTTATCGGCCAAACTAATTGACCAATATTGTTGAAATATTATAACAAATGGCATTTGTGGTGAATACGAACCTAAATATCGTTACAGGGACTAGTTACATTGTCAAAATCCTCCATTCTTACTCGGAAGTGTTCAGATGTATAACTATCTACTAGATAGTTATAAGCTGTGTACAAAGTCAGTGCAGCGAATGTCACTTTACATTTTCGCTGTGTAGTAACATCCGTGTAGTGTTTGCACTTGTCAAAGTCACTAGATCCTTTTAAATGCAACATTTTAATTGAAACTTCATTGCACGCAGCCAGCATGCGAATGAGATTTGGCCTGAATTCACCGCCCGTTCGCCCCTCCACGCCGGTCTGGGCACATGTGCGCTTGCATATCTGTTGCATGAAGCGTGTATGCGGTTGAATTTAATCTTTTGTTAAAGCATTATTTGTTTCCAACATGTTATTGCTCAAATAGTTCATTTCCTCATGAATTTCAATACATACTTAGCAACGAAATCCATTTTGTTATGCTACAAGTACTCATGTAATTCAATTAGCATAATTCATATGCAAGAGAAAATATTTATTGGGTGACGCCTGTCCCATCCTTGTAGAACGTATTGACACATTAAATCATTCGACTAAAAAAATTAACACATTCACACCAATGTATAATTAGAATATGATTCTCTAACTATAATATGTTTCATTCCACAACTTCGTAGTGCAAGTTATTTATCTCGAATTATTTATAATCCAATGTTTATAATATAAATGGTACAAAGGTGCATATGAGAAAACCTTCTTCAACTCCTTCTTTTATAATATATATGGTAAAGTCACTAAATGGTACGGCTATTACATGTCACGCTAGTATGAGTAATAAGTTATGTAATGCTAGAAAGCCTATACTGTATACATCAATGTATGAATTGCATGCATAAATATATCATGTCCTAACTTTTCTACTTCAGAATGATAACAAAGACTCTGTCTTGACGTTGATGTTACGAATCGCGACAACGCAAAACAGGAATATGATATTTAGATTATATTAATAACTGAATAAATACAAATTAGCAAAGAAAAAAGGCTTCACCAGGAATCGAATCCGAGACGTCCGGATTGCTAGACCGGTGCTCAACCATCAAGCCACAAAGAACCGACGAGGCCTTTTTGTCTTTGATAACTTTCATGTATTTAGTATATTTATTGTCAGTTTCCCTTATGTTTGAATTTCATGATTATAATTGCAAATAATCCATGCAGGCCTATATTACTGGCAATGCAATAATAATAAAACGTATTTCCTTTCATAAAAATAAAACATGCAATGTTTCCTAATAAGTGTTAGGTATCTTTTTTCAAGAGACTACATACTTCCTATATAGTTGCATAATCAATTAAATGCATGCAATTTATAAGTATTATATTTCATGAATAAAGTTCCCGTTTTGATTAATTTTTTAAATAGTACATCTTTACTCTCCTAGCCATATCATAGCATAATCTGACGGAAGCTTGACTTTAAATCTTGGTCGCAAGACGGCAGCCAGCCTTAACTGTCGTCAGGATCGATCTAACCCAAATCTGAATTTAGTGTCTTACAGTACCTACACGAAAACAATGACAATGTTAGAAATTATGCATCATAAGATAAATGTCGGCTTACACATTTATATCATATAAGTGTTATACCCCATGTGCATAATATATCCAGTTGAACCATACATTATAAGATCGATACTAAATGCTCTTCGGATACAAACTACAGGACTATTTTAGTGACGTCACAAGATGGGCAGAACAAGTGTTGGTAGACGATGTCTCATTGCAAATGTACATGACATAATAGCACTTATTTTGTTATGTGTAGGCTTATCCTTACCATGAGTACATATTTTCTTTTATGACATTGAACAAAGCATTCCACGCAGACCATGGATATAATACCGTATGTATTCGTAACACAACCCTTACAGTAACCTTCTCATTCAATACAATATATATTTTACTTGGGAGCTTGGATGGCCTGAAGTGGTATAGTTGAAATCTATGTCTAAATTACTGGCTTTAACTGCTCACTCTGCCGGTACAGAAAACCAAACAAATAAAATGCCTTTAAAGCCCACCGCACACTACACGATCCGACCCGATCTGACGAACGATTCAGTATTTGAACAATACTCCATCCATGTAATACGCGCGCATGGCATTAGTTCATATACTCAGTTGTTCGTCGGATCGGACTCGGATCGTGTAATGTGCGGTGGGCTTTAGAAGGTTTCGGAACATTAAAAATGGTAAAAATACAACACAGCCCGTTAGTTTACGGCTATGAACACTATCCCTGTTGTTGTTGATGTTATTACTTTATGGCAATCAGTCAAACTTCACTATTGTTGCCAATTCAAATTATCTTCATATTTTGTTCCCCCTTTTCTTCTTGTTCGATATTCTAATACTAATTATACTTCATATACAAAATTGTATTCAATTTATAATCGCATGGCACGACTCTGAATATCGCGACATAAGCTGATAAGTAACCTAATTCAAATTAAATCTGATTCTGTATACACAATCCTTGGATTCATCTCTCGCATAGAGACTCCCGCCAATTATGCGTTACACTACAATATCAATATACACATAATTACATAATTCAAACTATCATACTATATCGATATAATCTATATATTATCATTATTTCCTTTTAATAAAAAAAAAAAAAACTTACATATGTACACAATATAGCACTAAAAATAGAATACCGCGATATTTACATAACCCGTAATTTGTGCAAACTTTTCGTCGGCTTATTTATGAGTTGGTGCTTGTTAGAACAAGGGAATAACATACAAATTAACTTATTTCTGTTTCTATTCACTTCAAACATGTAAATATAACAAAAAACCACCACTTATCCCGTCTCCGCGGGGGACTTTTCGCAAATGTTACGGAGGACATCTTGTACGCTAATCTCTGCAGGTGGTCGTACTTAGTCCGAAAATTTCCTCGTACCGCGGAAATCTACAACGGTAGTCGAGTGAATTAGCGTTCCGTGTATAGGGAGTACGGGGCGGAGCGGTCAGCCAATCAGCGCGCTTGTTTACTGTGATTGCGAGGCTCGCATGCAAATTAGATAAACATTCGCCTCACGCGGGAAGTCCACGGAAGTGCAGTGGATATGGAGTGGGCGGTACAAAATGTATGACGTCAAGCAAGCAAGGAGACGTTCCCGTATTCATCACTGCGAAACTGCAAATAGATACATAGATAGGTACATTCACAGCTGACTGATTCCCCCCTACTCATCGCTCCCGTAGCATTTGCGAAAACTCGCTAATTACTCTCGGGGATGCGGACGTATGCAAATTATGTAATACGGGTTCCCAGGGACGTAACACGCGCCAATCAAAACACCTTCTGTCACATTCGAAAGAGCATACAATTTAAATGACATATTAAACTTGTTCAAAATCGGTTCAGAAAAGTCTGAAATATCCACAAACATAACCAGTTGTAATGGTTCCACAATTATTTGATAATTTTGAACTAGCCGTTAACAAAAAATGTAAAAATGCATCCTCTTTTAAAAAATGTACAAAACAGGTTTTTAGATAGTTGTTGATAATATCTCTATTTAATCACTATTTCAACAAAACATTACACGCACAACATTTTCTTTTAAATGTTTGAAACCAATGAATTTTTAGAGAGCGCCTTTTGAGTTTTTTTTTAATTATAACAGGTTTTTTACTGTTATAACTGTTAGTTTGTAATGTAATGATGCCGGTTTTGGTTACTAACATTCAGTTTGACTAAAACTGTATTCTCTTTACCAAAACTAAACTATCTCTTTAACTGTATACTCCCTGGAAAATGGTCATAGCTCATTATATGTATAACAACTTGTATTTTAACAGGCCTTTACCATACGGTATACATTGGGGTGAATGCCGCAGTATCATACTTTTAAAGTGGACCTGCAAAGCAACACAATTACTTTTCATTTAAACATGTTAAACGACCCTTTTGATTTATATGCAAGCCTTGTTTGTATTGCTGGTGGGAGTTGCATTTATATACACAGACAATACGTATATTCACAGTTCTTCCATTGCATTGAATGCTGTGATGTTTGCTTAGTACACTCAATCGCCGAACTCGTTTGCTAGGATACGGGTTTTTGTGTATAATCTCGAAGTGTACCCTTCATCTCCTGACAGATTCACAAAGCTAAACAATCTTGGAGCAACTTCCAGGTGAAAACTTGTTCCGGCCCATTTGATCCATGATATCCTGGTTTGCGTATATCTGGTCTGTTGCCATGGTTGCCGGTAGCACTGGTGCACCTGCAGTAAAATAGTTCAAACGATGTGAAAGATAAGCATCATGGATAACATTATAGCTCCTTACACCCCATGTTTATCAAGGGTACGATTTTGTTTACAATTTGCTCTAAATTTTGACGTGAAAAATCATCAAACCAAACACACTAACAAATTAGGTTACAATTACTGTAGTATGCAAACGCTGGTACAATAGCAGCACCATTACGGGTGCTGTTCTGCACCCCTCGTTTGGGTATTGGTACCCTACGGGTGTAAGTGTGTTCCCCACAGGGTGCAGACCCCAATTTCGGGTGGAAAATTGCACCCTTAAATTGAAGCAGCGCATTGCACCCTTGAAGCTGCGATCCCATTAAGGCGAATTTCCGCGCCGAATTTCCGCCGCGATCATTCACACGGACGAAATCAGTGTTATTTCTATATTATTCATATTACATGGCGAATATTCGCAAGGGAATTTTTCAAATCGCCCCCAGAGCAATTTGTTCAATAATTCGCTGCGGAAAATACACAAGAGGGCACTTTTTAAAAAATGCATTGGTTTCAACCTTTTTTAAAATTTATAAATTGTGCATGTGAATTTTGTATATTTATAATAATATTTTTAAAAAGATCATCAATAACTATTTACAAACCTCTTTTCTAAATTTTAGAAAAGTGTAAGCATTTAAAGGGACAGACCCTCTTTTCCAAGCCAAATTTCAAAAGTTGCCAGGTTGTTGTCTTATATGAAAGAAAATGTCATTTAATAGCATGCCTGAAACAATTAGGGCTTGAAATCTCTTTTTCGTGTGGAGTTATAGACCTAAAACTCATAAACCATCGTCCAATTGTGCATTAATTGTGCATTATACGTGTATTCAACCGGTGAGAAAGTTCGCACACGGATTCAACGGAGTACCACATCGCTATGCGTGACCCCTACGTGACCCGCGCTAGTTACGTGACCCGCGCTCAAATAACAACGGCATAAGCGGATACTAAACAAAATAACCAAACCTCGCCTAAACTGACTACATTTTATTATATATTCTTCATTTTTGAGATATTTTTCCGTGACATACCTTTACAAATGTCGGCTTCACAATACCTTTACAAGAATAAGTACAATATTGTTGAAATATTATGCTAAATCAGTTAAACTCCATAATATACTTTGATGGAGGGACGCATTCGTTTTTCATTCGTAGAATCCAAATTACACGGCTGTTCGATCGGATTTTTGTTGTGTGTGTTATATTCATCCCCATCCGTCAACTAGAAACTGATCAGACGTTTTGTAAAAGAGAGCCTGTCCCTTTTATATTTGGTTTCTTAAATCATCGAATAAATGTGGGCTCCTACATTTATCCGATCGGATATATTTGAAGAGCTCAGTACCAAAAGGCGCTAAATCCGCTTTCCATACAAATTGAGTTAACGATTTATCTACATTTACACGCTACGTGGCTATCTACATGATCTAGGAATCCACATTTAACGACAAATGACCCACTCAAAATCAACATAGAAAGTTCAATTTTCATATTCCCATAGGCACGTGTACAAAAATTGGCAAAGAAACCTGTTTTCCTCGAAAGTGGATACAGCGCCTATTGGAATAAAGCTCTTAATTTATTGCTTATTTCAGCTGTTTCAGAACCAATTTTGATCAAATAAAATGTATTCTGTTATTCAAATTGACACTCAGGTTTTCATTACCTCACACAATAATATTTATTAAAGCGCCCTCTATGTATACCAAAACTCCACTATCACTTTAATAGTTTTCAAGGATGTGCATGTTTACACCTAAGTCGTTTAAATTAACGAATGATTTTGACACTGATTAGAGTACATACACTAATTAGAGTACATACAAACTTTTATAGAGTTATACAAAATAAATAAACTTATACATGTTGACAAAACAGACACAAAACTGAATTGATTTATTGTAGAATGTTTGAAGAAACTTCCATCACTTATTTCTGTTTACCAAATACCATGAATGTTGTGTTTTTAATATCAGTGTTTTATTCCTTCGTTGAAAACATTTCTGCCAAAATTTTGTTTTGGAATACGACGTCAACTCGTTTCGTTTTTATACCTGTCGGTACAAGAACGCACATTGAATCATGAGCGTATGCGCACACAAGTCTAACACGCCACCTGGTGTTTTTTTTTTTTCCACGGGAAAAATATTTTCGCTTTCCACTAGCACCTACCCTGAGTCATGGTCACAACGACGCCATCATTGAGGCTTTCGTAGAGCACCGAATCGGACAAATGCTTGGTATCGCTGCCTTCGGTGCAACCCCCCTGCACGCAGCCTTGGTTCAAATCACTGTACGCGCCCTCAGACGTCGACCCCTTGCCAGCCTGGAGACCAGTATAGGTGACATCTTTGGCAGCCATTCTGGCTGGCTGGGACGTCAGCAGGAGGAGGGCCTGATGTGAACGCCTGGATATGTTACAAGGATGTAAGATAAGGCATACGTATACATCATAATTGCAAGACATTATTACACTACATAGGATCAATTATCATGATTATAGCGTGATAATGTTCAACCCTATAAGAAAGTCTGATCGTGTTGTGTCCAATCAATTGCACAGAAGTTTGATTTGATTTGCATTTCGCAAGCTTCCTCTGGAGTCATTTGAACATGGATGCATGCTTTATGCACTGCAGTGTTCCATTGAATAAGACAAGGTAGAATAAGATTTATTATATTTTTTTTTGCTGGCGATGTCAGTTTACCCTCCATCCCCCTCCCCAACTTTTGGTGGCGCTGCAGAGTGTTGTTGTGGTCTTCACAAGAGCACGTCATGCAACTTCATTGTCCAGACACTCTCTTTATGGACGACCTCTACTCCATTTTCCTTCAATTGTTCATTGTAGTATTTTGGGTATCTACACATTGTGTTCTCCTAAAGATGGCCCAACAAATTTCAGTTTGATTTCCATGATATTAAACACACACTTATCATGCGAAATTATCAATAAATCAGAAGTGAATTCAATCATAGTTTTAAAGAGCTGGATCATGTTAGTTTTAATGCGTCCTCACCTGTATTTCACTAGGACCAGAGTTATGATGATAGAAAACAACACCAAAACTGAAATGATTAGCCAATAAGCCACATTTACTGCGTCTGCCACGTCTGCCAGAAAAGGAATTTGATTGAAATTTAATGATAGTTATAGTAGTAAATGCTAGCACAAATGAAAACATAACATCCATGTAAGAATAAACTACTAATACTATTATTATTACGACGAGGAGTTAAACTACCTGATTACTACTACTACTATTGCTACCATTACTACTACTACATTATACTACTAATAATACTACTACTACTACTACTACTAATACTACTACTACTACTACTACTACTACTACTACTACTACTACTATATACTACTACTACTTCTAGCCTACTACTACTACTACTACTACTACTACTACTACTACTACTACTACTACTACTACTACTACTACTACTACTACTACTTCTACTAAGTACTACTACTTGTATATAGTAGTAGTCAAAGATTCGTCTATTCAATATTGCATTAATTAGGATTGTGAAATGGGAGAAATTAAATGTAATTTACACATACAAATGTGTGTCTTCTTTACCTATATATATATATATATATATACAACAAATAATACAAGTAACGACAACATTTAACTTTTCTATTAATTAAATAGAAGAGTTGAAATAGAGGGAGATTCATATTGGATCTAGGCAAAAGACAAGACTTAACCCGGTCCCTTTGAGATTCTGAAATCACCATAGACTTTATACATTCGGTTTCCGTAGGCAAGTGGTTAATGCTGGATAAAGAAAACAGGACAATACCAAAATCAATGTCGGAAAACACGATAAACTTGTGCGAAGCCAAACAACCAAGCAAGCGAACTATTAAGATCATAGAGACATCATTAGTCTACAATCATTACTGATATTTAGTTCTTAGCACGGATCACACTCACTCTTTGAAGGCGTGCCTTGGTGTGTCATTGCTCTTGATGACGTCAAGGAGTGTGCATTGCTAGTTGGGGCATCAGGGGTTGTTGTTCCCGATTCGGAGATGGGATATGAATACGTGTCCTCTGTTGCTCGGTCATCATGTTGCACTGTAAAATAATATTAGTATAATGTTCATCACATGTGCAGACAATCAATGTGTTTCACCACTAGCTAGACTAGATAATAATTATTGATACGACTTTCTCCTTATCTAAACGTGGCAACTTCCTGCACTTATCTAATGAAGCATGAGGTTTGTGTGTTCATGTTCAACGTTTCGCACCCATATGTTTAAATACGCGTATTATTGGTACAAATGTCAGTGTGTCTTTAATAGTTTTACTCTAAATATCCAGCCAATTCTTCTCTGCCGCGGGATCCCATGTCTCACCGATATCCTTGGCCTGTGTTTCGTTTCAAAAGAGTATCCTGAGTAATGTTATCATGCTGGTAATTATAATTACCCCTAAAAATGTGACGCCTCTTTAATTTATAATATTTGTATAAAACCAATACAATGTCTTGATTACCTTCCGTGTCTCTAATGCATATGACACTCGCATCCTCGCTATGCCTACAGTTGTGCTGTCCTATAGGCCAATGTATGCAGTTGGACAACGTGCATTCGTACCCGTTACATTCGACTTCATCAAGAAGTATTGGTCCGGAGCCTTCGCCGAAGCGAGCTGCTCCTGGTGCGTCTAGAGCGCCAGTGAAGCCAAGCATCCTACAGACAACTGTCGCATCGTTCAGACCCCAGGAGTCATCACAGACTGTCCCCCACTGACCACCGTAATACACCTCCACACGACCCTCTGCATCGTTGTTGCCGCCGACCAAGCGCACCCCGAGAGTCGGATCTGTATGAAGTCAGTCAAACTGGATAAAATTGTGTTATCTCTTAACTCTACACACACTACAACCCTGATCATTTCTAATTCTGATAATTGGTCAATTCTCCTCATTTTTATTTTAAACATATAAAGAAACTGACTGAAATATATTGTTATTAAAAGAAGGCAAAGAAAATGGGATTCCAACTCCGGATTGCTAGACTGGATCTCTTCCGACTGAGCTAAAGAAAACCCTAGACGATGATTACCTGTCGTTGTCCGGATACAAATAGCACCAGCATCTTCACCGTGCCCGCAGTTGTGGACCCCGATCGGGTTGGCCGGACAATCCACAAGCGCGTCTTGAGATCCAGAACATTGTACATCGTCCAGAAGTATTGGGTCAGAGCCTTGGCCGAAGCGAGCTAATCCTGGTGCGTCTAGAGCTCTAGTGAAGCCCAGCATCTTACAGACAACCGTCGCATCGTTCAGATCCCAGGAGTCATCACAGACTGTCCCCCACTGACCGTCGTAATACACCTCCACACGACCCTCTGCAGAGTTGTTGCCACCGACCAAGCGCACTCCCAGAGTCGGATCTGTTTTAAAGTATAAAGTTAGATTGGATCACAAATTGTGTTATCTTTAACTCTATACACACTAAAGCTGCACTGATACTTTTCGATTTATTTCAATGCAATGGTATAATTTAATACTTAACTCGGGCAGCAATGTCTCCGACCTGAATAACGCTTTATGCTCATAGGCGTACTCAGGGAAGGGGAAAGGGGTAGGGTGGTTGACCCCCCCCCCCCCCCCCCTCCCCCCCCCCCCCCCCACCCCCATTCTGAACATTTACCAATATTGATTTAAATAGTATTTTAGGATCTCTCTTTTGAATAGGTATTTTTTACCAAACTTCACATTCACTTATTTTGATAACAAAATGGTTTGAAACTTGAGGTGTCTGGAGGGCGCCCTCTCGTGCTAACATATGCTTTTGGAATGAAAACAACCCAGTACATTATTACTCTGACTTATCGGTCATTGTAACATAACCCCATTGTACCTTCCAAGTAATTGCTTGCAACATAAAGCTACTTTGGGAAATATCCATCTATAACGAAAACCATAATGATGATTACCTGTCGCTGACCGGATACAAATAGCACCAGCATCTTCACCGTGCCCGCAGTTGTGATCGCCGATCGGGTTGGCCGGACAATCCACAAGCGCGTCTTCAGATCCAGAACATTGTACATTGTCCAGAAGTATTGGGTCAGAGCCTTGGCCGAAGCGAGCTGATCCTGGTGCATCTAGAGCTCCGCTGAAGCCAAGCATCCTACAGACAACCGTTGCATCGTTCAGATCCCAGAGGTCATCACAGACTGTCCCCCACTGACCGTCGTAATACACCTCCACACGACCCTCTGCAGAGTTGTTGCCACCGACCAAGCGCACTCCCAGAGTCGGATCTGTTTTAAAGTATAAAGTTAGATTGGATCACAAATTGTGTTATCTTTAACTCTATACACACTAAAGCTGCACTGATACTTTTCGATTTATTTCAATGCAATGGTATAATTTAATACTTAACTCGGGCAGCAATGTCTCCGACCTGAATAACGCTTTATGCTCATAGGCGTACTCAGGGAAGGGGAAAGGGGTAGGGTGGTTGACCCCCCCCCCCCTCCCCCCCCCCCCCCCCACCCCCATTCTGAACATTTACCAATATTGATTTAAATAGTATTTTAGGATCTCTCTTTTGAAAAGGTATTTTTTACCAAACTTCACATTCACTTATTTTGATAACAAAATGGTTTGAAACTTGAGGTGTCTGGAGGGCGCCCTCTCGTGCTAACATATGCTTTTGGAATGAAAACAACCCAGTACATTATTACTCTGACTGATCGGTTATTGCAACATAACCCCATTGTACCTTCCAAGTAATTGCTTGCAACATAATGCTACTTTGGGAAATATCCATCTTTAACGAAATCCATAATGATGATTACCTGTCGTTGTCCGGATACAAATAGCACCAGCATCTTCACCGTGCCCGCAGTTGTGATCGCCAATCGGGTTGGCCGGACAATCCACAAGCGCGTCTTCAGATCCAGAACATTGTACATTGTCCAGAAGTATTGGGTCAGAGCCTTGGCCGAAGCGAGCTGATCCTGGTGCATCTAGAGCTCCGCTGAAGTCAAGCATCCTACAGACAACCGTTGCATCGTTCAGATCCCAGAGGTCATCACAGACTGTCCCCCACTGACCACCGTGATACACCTCCACACGACCCTCAGCATAGTTGCTGCCATCGGCTAGACGCACCTCCAGCATTGGATCTGTTTGAAAGTCGGTCAGGTTGGATCACACATACATTTGTATCTCCTAACTTTATAAATTATAATAGTGAACATTTTTTTGTTTGATATTGTCGATTTCAGTAATTTATATGTCAATACATTGGTATAGTTAGCAACCAGTATATACGCAACGCGTTGTGAATCGCTTGCATGAATGCAAGTCGTATGCATAAAATATTGCGCCAATCGCATATAATGAGCTACGACATGGCCCAGTTCCCCTTCTCCCTGTGTGCTCAGAATTAATTTTCCGACCATGATTTGCCACAAATTGTAAGCTTAAACTATAAAGATTGTAATATGGTATTCAACTCGTAAAAATTGATGTTTTAAAATGTGTAAAATAGGAATAAAAACTTGTGAAAAAATAAGTTTGAAAGGGTAATTTCTTTCGTTAAAAACACTTTTCATTCTCCGTGTATCCAAAAATATTAATTACTTACTACTGTTTATAGATATGCTCTAGCAGAATATCATACTTTTCTGTAAATGTTGTTTTTTCATCCGGTCAGGAACTAGCAAAAATACTAGGCGATGCATACGAGACTTCGGCAGATAATTGACATGGTCGATTTGCGATCATTTCGAACCGGGGGATACCACGCATCTCTTGCTCTGCGTCGATTCTCTATGTACTGCGCGATTATCACGTACAGCGTGCTCTGCATGCAGTTGACCATGAACGAACACGCACCTGATTTACTTTTGGGTGCGTAACCCCCGGATAAACGGCTTTATATTGCCCCACATACGTATTATGTGTATGTTGTTATCATCGAACATGACTTGAACAAGAAAAAAGTGAAAATACAAATAATGTCTTCACTGGGATTGCAATAGTAACGTTCAATGCATTACAAAGGCTTCTCACGCATGTGAGCATTAATAATATGTTTTATACTTATACTCATAATTTCTAGGTATAGTACTACATACTGCTGAGCATATGTTTAATTCAGTTACATAGTGAAATTTATATTTTCAGTTACCTTAAAAAATGTACAAAATCATTGGAAGGTACTATATGGTTGTAAGTGAGGTATCATTTGAAAGAGTAAGACATGTGCTAATTATGAACCATATGTTGTGGCTATGTAATGTATTTGCCACCCTATTACGTAACATCTTGTTTCAAAGAAAATACATAAGACTTAGTTTGTAATAGTGAACTTTCTTACAAAACCATTCAGAAGATTGTTCTTCCATTTTTTTTTCAGATCAGAGGGGTAGATATTCATTATCATTTGGTGTAAATTTCATTTGTTAAAGCTCATTATTTGTTTTATATAATTTATGTAATATATTTTTGAACCGGGGTTCAAATTACTCTGTTGTATGCAGTGAAATTGGTTACTTGGAACTATAATCTCTAATTTTATTTTTGCCCATACAGTTAATTGTCATAACCATCATCAACAACATCATTATCACAACATCTTATCACAACATCATTATCATTATCATCGTTACTGGCATCGTCATCATCACGATCAACATTGTCAACATCTTCATCTTCATCATTATCAAGTAGCAGCATGCATCATCATCGTGCATCATCAACATCACCATCATTATCACCATCAACATCATCATCATCATCACCACCGTCATCGTAACGATAATCACGTCATCATCGACAGCATCATCGTCACGATCGGACGCCATCGTCATGATTACCAACATCGTCACAATCATCATGTCATCATCATTATCATCATCACCACCGTCATCGTAACGAATAATCAGTTAATCACGTCATCATCCTCACGATCATCGACATCATCATCGACGTCATCGTCACAATCATCATGTCATCATCCATCGTCCTCCCCACCATCATGATTTCATCACTCATCAGTCATAGTGATCACTTCAAAATAACAATAAATCCTATTATCAGTATTCACAAAAAGAAATCAAAGGTTGTGAGTGATCATCTTCATTTTCATAGATTGAACTCTAAATTGAGCTACAGAGTTGTGCCATTGTTCTACTAGTCAGAACTTCAACAAAATAGAACACACCTTTTTCATATAGATTTACGTGTGAGAAACATCTCCTAGCTCGTCAAGAAGTTTGGCCATAAACTAGGTTTTTGCCTATGACATCTATAAAAATGTTCTTGTGTCTGAATATGTAATTCCCACGCGTTTTAAAGGAATAGTTGTATACATGCGTCAGTAAAAATCCACCATTGCATTTATTACAAATTTATCAAGAAGTGAAATGATTGGAACGGGTCTTTGAAAGAAAACAAGTTATATTTGATACGTTTTTCTAATTTTCCATTTGTTTTAATGCTGTTACTCATAATGTGGTTTACATGAGACTTTACTTAAACAGTATTGGTGACGAGCCTGACAAACATAATTCTGATCATTGGGTGTGAATGAAATATTGATTTGTTGTAGCTTTGTAGCCCCTTCCAGTGGAATATTCAACGATAATATTTGTGTCACTTACCTAAACTACAGATTGTGCAGAACTACAAAACGGAACAATGTGTTAAAATGGCATTTATTTAAAAATTAGAAATAAAAGATGTTTCCTGCACAGAAAAATGGATTTTGGTATAGAAATACACTGTAAAGAAAATATTATTAAATTCATTTAAGTTCAATTTGTTTCAACCTCAGCCTCTTTGGTGCACAATAAATAGGTGGCTAAGAAACAGATTGGCATATCTTGTTGATGCATCTTTCTCGGGTGTAATGAGTCTCTCAATTCTTTATGGAATTTCAATCTACAAGTATGAACAATTTACAACTTCAACTAACCTTAAATTAGTGACTGACGAGCTTTCGTTCCTTATTTAAGGTTAGTTGAAGCTGTACATTTTTCATATGAATCTCTGTAACCGATGAAAGTTTTTTGTATTAATCTACAATCAGTCTGTTTCTGTAATTCCTGGGTATCCGTTCTTGATAATATTAAACGTGCACCTGTAAAGTGTCAGATATTGCCCTGGTGTGGTTGTGGTGTGCAATGGTTGGGTGCATAGGGTGCCTGTGGTGGATGGATATTGGTAAACGTGGGTACTCTAGCAGTGGACGATTACTGGTACGAGTTCGATGTTGTGGATGATGCAGGTTGGCAGCATCAGGTGACTGTGGAGGGTGCAGGTTGGCTGTATCAGGTGGCCATGTTGAATGATGGTCGAGGTGTACAAACTTCACTCTTGGGACCTGATAGTATTCAAAATAAATTTAAAAAATATTGTCAAGATTGTCTTGTTTTGCAGTTTAACCACATATTTGTATAACAATGTTTATGCATACCTTCTAATTAGAATAGATAAATGATAAATATCAAGATATTTCAAATTAAAATGCAATAAAATCATGTTTCATGTACTGAAAACAAATTTGAGAAGAGGCATGGCTGCAAGAAAATATTGGATCATTATTTTTTTTCACTGTGGACGTCAATCAAGATTTCTGTGACCCCAAGACTATTACAACATAATCATGAGAATTAGGAACAAAATGTACCTGCTTGTGCATCTAGTGATTTCCATAAACCTAAGGCTGTGATGGGCAATGGTTAGGTGCATCAGGTGGATGGTTATTTGCAAGTTGGAGTTGCGCTGGACGATCGCTGGCAAGAGTTGGACGTCGTGGTGGATGATGCAGGAGGTTGGCAGCATCAGGTGCTTGATGGGTGCAGGTCAGGCACATGGCGATTGGTTCCTTAGGATCAGCTAGTCACTTAGGGAATGTCAAACCAAAGCGATCTACATGTGTACATACATGTACCTCTGCAGACTTCTTTGCCCTTGGCCTTGATGCGCTGCGTGATCCCTTTCTGATATATGTATGCAAGTCATTCTTTCTATCCTTTACCAATAAGTTTATTTTTTTGCATTGTAAACAGTTTTTTTTTGTACAGTTTCTTTGGCACTTTTCTTGTTACCGGTGCAGATAAAATATTATGTGAAGTACGTTTTATCAGGAAGAGTTCCAAATTGTATGCAAGAAAACAATTTCCTTTGGCTGTTGAATGAATCCCATCCAGCGAATAATAATACTAGTCCGAAGAAAAACTGCATATTGAAGAGTTCGCGAAAATGAAGCTGGTCTCTTTCCCAAATTCCAAATTATTTGTTCCTAGTAATGTGCAATACAGACACAGTCAGTTACTAGTTATTATAAGTATTGTCCACCATCTCTCATTCTCTGTCCATCATTTAACATTCATAAAGAAAAGGTGTGTACCGTAGCACCACGAAAAAATTCACATTGACTTCAGAAGACAAGTTCTGGTTCAAATTCTGAATAACATTGTCTGTCCTCCAAATCACGTACAGTAGAATCCCCAAAGGCAAAGATAATCTCTTCGGAAGATGAAAGTTGAAACAGATGACAGATGGCCAGGGCAGGTTCCAATCCAAGGAATCCCTGTTTAGATTAGAAAGGGAAAAAAGGTTACTATACTATTACTAAAATTTCTACTAACTAAAAATAGAATAAATAAGGCTCTGGTTTTTTTAAAGGTGCCAAAAGGCTTAATGGCACTTTGAGGGCCTGTATTTTTAAAAACATACTGAACTGAAAACTTATTTTTGTATTTTCTTATAGCATCCACCTAGATTGATCTCCCATACCTTAACGAAAATATTTGGACTTCCCTTTATATAGGTCAGATAACCCTAAAGGGCCAATTGTTAACGGAAATTTGTCAACCAAAAATGGGTTCAATTATGTTCAGGTATAAAAAAACACTAACAGATTTTTTTTATTTTTTATTTGTTGATAATTATGAACGAGTGTGAGTTAAACTTTCAGAAAATTAACGGCGCTTAGTATGTAAAGTAATATTTTGACAGTACAATGCCATCAAAAATTGGTGTTTCGGACGTTACATCCTCCGTTAACAATTTAACCCCTCATTACCCCTACCAGTATCATAATTTAATTGAAATGATATCAGTATGAAAATTGAACTAACAGTTTCCTCATCATATTGCCTAAAAGGGAAATGACTGATTTCTTAAGCCAGCGATTAAAAAAAAAAAAAAACATGAAATGCACACATGCTCTCATTTTCCGTTAACAATTTTGTAACGTCCGAAACAATATTTCTTTAGAATAATTTTTAAAGGGGGATAACACAAACAATTATTTATCTCAGTTTTGAAGAGACTTGATGTACCTTCCCATCACAGAAAAAAAAAATGCAATAACTTATTGTATTATGATTATATCTTAAAGTTAACTTTCCGTTAACATTTGTAACATCCGAAACAAATGTAACGTCCGAAACCAAAAATGTAACTTATAAGCTCATAAGTCACAGGAAAGGGCACATTATATGAATCAATCATCATAATATAAAATAGTATTCATTTTGAAACAAATTTACACATGAATTGGGTAATTAATTGCCAAAACAAATGTTTGAGATCAACCAATGTAAACAAATGTGTTTCGGACGTTACATGGGGTAATTGTTAACACAAAATTGATATTTTAGTGCATTTATTTCAAATGATAATATATCGTTATTATTATTCATTTAGATCGTGTAAATGAAACATAATCATCAAAATACATGATGCTTTAATAACATTTAGATGCTTAGTCTGCCCCAAATCCACATTTTCACCAATTTGTCATCGATTTTCTCAGCTAATTTGTAACCACTAAGATTTACAAGACACTTGATATAGTGAATGATATGACTAATCTACAATCTACTTGGAACAATAACCTTTCTTTTGTGGAACTGAAACACTACCTGCTGCAACAACTCCTGTATTTTGTTTACCATTTACAGAATATTTTGTATGGTATTGTGAGCTCGTTTCGGACGTTACAAAATGGTGTTAACACACATTTTGATTGCACAAAAAATTCAATTTGGAACATTTAAAAAAGTATTATCTACATTTTTCATGATCTATATGCTTCCTGCTCCAAGCAAAAGTGTTTTGAAAAATAAATTATCAGTTATTTGTCTCTGGGAAGGAACTTTTATTTATAAAATGTGAGGAATTGCTATTTTTGCCCCATAATTGTTCATGTTGTAAAGTACACACAGAACTACATGTGTACTGATTTTGTTTTTTTGTATCACATCAAATGCATTATTAGGTTGATTGCCTTTATAATGTTCTATAAGAAACAAATGTTAAGTCTCTGTTTCATTATTCATTTAGTGGAAATATAGACATTTTCATTAACAGAGCCTTTTAGTGGTATACAAAAGTACAGTATAACTATGCTAAATTTACTCAAAGTTGCAAAACATGTTTTTTTTTTTTAACTTGATAAGAAGAAAATAATCTGCGTTGATCCACATGTTTTACTGACACTAATTAAAATGTTAATCATTTGTATTAAAAAAATCCACATGTTAAAACAAAAGTTAGTTTTGAAATACTATATGGCATATGCCATGTAAACTATAGGTACAGTACATGTACACCAAGATAATTCCTTATCTCATTCTTAAGGCAATTTCCAGAACATTACTGGTTTATGATCAATTACATTTTTGCGCAAGTCAGCTATGTTTGAAAAATGTAACCATATCTGCTGGAACAAATATATTTTCTTGACCATAACCTTATGTGGTACATACAAGTGTACTGTACATGTGCCATTATAACTTGAATTTGAGGTTTTGCTAATATCATATTGATCAGTAATGCATTTATGACAGTTATTCTAATTTTCGATAATAGTTTGATAATAGTTTGATAATAGTTTGATAAAATTAGTTTGAGCTTCATGTTTTATCAAAATAAGAAAATGGAAAATTCAAATCATATACAATGTATGTCATTGTACAATTTACATATACTTTTATCTTTTGTAAAATGATGAAGGAAACTCTGGAAAGTCACATCGATCATCCTTTGACTGTATATTAATAACAGTTTCTAATTGCATGCAATATTTGTACAAAATCTTGGATTTTGTCTATCAATATGGACTTCATTCACTATCCCTTTCGTTGGGAGTTCAATTAATGCACATATTTATGGGTTTTGCTTGCAAAATCGTGCAAATAAAGCGAGTTAAGATATGTATTGAAGTGATGTTAACACCATGTAACGTCCGAAACAAAATAGGGTATGTCATAACATAATGCAACTTTACTACAATAAATTACAGATCACAATTCTCAAATTGTAGTTATTGTAGTACTAGGTACACAGTACTTCATAATTTCACTAAAACCCTTAAAATTGTCTCTACTTTGGAGATCTGAACATATAATTATATATAAATCAAGTTTACATGTACTGTACTGTACTATAATGTCTATGGTTGATAGAAGACCCCTTTCTGTGCTATGAAGTTAATTTGACCATTTCAAAGAAGAATTTGGATAGATTTACATCTAAACATATATTTTCTGTATTTAAATATTCCAAAATAGCAAAGATTTAAACCACAACTGGTCATAGAAGTGTTAAAAAAGGGTAAATGTTAACAATGTGTAACGTCCGAAACACATACAAGAATCAAATTTGAATTTTGTTTGAAAGTGTCTTGCTCCAATTTTATATCATGTAAATATGTCCTATCATGTATTGTTTCCATACAATAAGTTTGAACCAACAACAGTAAAAAAAAATTGCATTACAAAAACTTCAAATTGCAAAATTCAAATTTTAAGGCTATTTTTCACTTTAAAATGACCTAAAAACTTAAATTTAAGAAACAGAAGCCCCGAAAATGGCACACATGATGTCAGAAGCCCACTTTAATTATTTGTATTATTTGTAATGCCATTTGGAATAGTAGGATTTTAGTATGGCAATGTGAAAATATATCATATTTTTCTTTTAAATATAGGAAATCCTAAATGTCCATAGATATTTCACAGAATTGGGGATAGATTAAGCCCAGATATTTATATTTCACGAAAATATAAGTTGTGTCAATGTTAAAAAAACATGTTTGAAGTTAGTTCACTTAATTTCAATTTTGACCATGTTGGTTGACACATTTGGCATCTTTAAAAAAACCAGTGCCATAAATATTAAAAATGAAAATAAACTCACGATTTTATCTGTTCCAACAAGAATCGAGGAATACAAATTAGGTTCAGATCTACAACTTACCCTCATCTAAATGCTGAACAGTCGTTGATGATTAGTAATTGCAAATAGAACTACAAATACAAATTACAATGCATTCCGCTTCCACTCCCACACGAATTTGAGCATATGGGACTGAGCAAGTAAACATATATTTCTCGGGCTACGGAAGAATTCCCGGCTTTACCACGGTAACCATGGTTATTTCCCGCGGTTTCGAGTCAAGTTCCTCACAACTTCCGGTAAAACATCGGTAGTTAGTGAGATTTCAGCCGATTTCAGTTGCCTTTTATTCACCGAAATCACACATGTATCCCACCATTTTTCACATTATACGGTCAACCAGATAATCAACGACTCATATCTTGCAAAATCTAGCTGAAACATTGTTTCATCCAGTCAGGAACTAGCAAAGAAGAAGACTATGTCCAAAACCTCTATCGTAAGGACGAAAAAAATCACTTTTTATTGATGACAAAAAACATGTCAAAAATTAAACAAAATATGGCAAAATTGGTATCAAACGAAAGCTAATAATGTCAAGATTGACTTACCGAGACAAGTATCGCCATATTGAGTACATGTAGCCAAATAGAGAGGGCGACAAACGATGCTGTCAAATCGCTTTGTTGATCGCATCCAACGAGCGAGTTGGAAGCTCATGCGCCCTCTATCGGTAGACTTGAATAGAAAACTTCGTTTAGCCTCATTAACGCACGCCTTGCCGGCCTACTGCAACTTGGTTATAAATAGTGTCC